>JAREIS010003123.1:0-13296 GCA_030060385.1 Muscicapa striata striata | reverse complement strand
TCCCAGTCCCTCCCAGCCCTTCCCAGTCCATCCCAGTTTATCCCAGTTTGATCCCAGTTCCCTCCCAGTTCCCTCCCAGTCCCTCCCACTCCATCCCAGTTCCCTCCCAGTCCGCCCCAGTCCATCCCAGTTCCTTCCCAGTCCCTCCCAGTTTGTCCCAGTTTGACCCCAGTCCCTCCCAGTTCCCTCCCAGTCCCTCCCAGTCCCTCCCAGTTTGATCCCAGTCCCTCCCAGCCGTTCCCAGTCCATCCCAGTCCATCCCAGTCCCTCCCAGTCCCTCCCAGTTTGATCCCAGACCCTCCCAGTCCCTCCCAGTTCCCTCCCAGTTCCCTCCCAGTCCCTCCCAGTCGCTCCCAGTTTGTCCCAGTTTGACCCCAGTCCGTGCAGGTTCGATTTCCTGTGCCTGCCCCTGTTCCACCCTCGGCATCGGCGCGAGTTCGAGGCGGCGCCGGCGCGGGAGCGCCCGGGACCCCAGACCCGCTCGGACCTGGTGCTGGCCGGCCGAGGTACTGGTTTATACTGGTTTATACTGGTTTGTACTGGTTTGGACTGGTTTGGACTGGGAGGGGAAAAACGGAGAAAAAAGCGGTGGCGGCGAAAAAGGGTTTAAAATGGGGAAAAACGGGGGGAAATTGGGATTTGGGGTTACTGGTTTATACTGGTTTATACTGGTTTGGACTGGTTTATACTGGTTTCGACTGGGAGGGCAAAAAAACGGGAGAAAAAACGGTGAAAAAATGGCAAAAAAAGGGTTAAAAATGGGGGAAAACGGGTTAAAAAGGAGGGTTTGGGGTTACTGGTTTATACTGGTTTATACTGGTTTGTACTGGTTTGGACTGGTTTGGACTGGGAGGGGAAAAAAACGGGAGAAAAAACGGTGAAAAATGGTGAAAAAAGGGTTAAAAATGGGGGAAAACGGGGGGAAATTGGGATTTGGGGTTACTGGTTTATACTGGTTTATACTGGTTTATACTGGTTTGGACCGGTTTGGACTGGGAGGGGAAAAAAACGGGAGAAAAAACGGTGAAAAAAGGGTGAAAAAAGGGTTAAAAATGGGGGAAACAGGTTAAAAAGGAGGGTTTGGGGTTACTGGTTTATACTGGTTTATACTGGTTTATACTGGTTTGGACTGAGAGGGGAAAAAAACGGGAGAAAAAACGGTGAAAAAACGGCAAAAAAAGGGTTAAAAATGGGGGAAAACGGGGGGAAATTGGGAATTGGGGTTACTGGTTTGTACTGGTTTGGACTGGTTTGTACTGGTTTATACTGGTTTGTACTGGTTTGGACTGGTTTGGACTGGTTTGGACTGGTTTGGACTGGTTTGGACTGGGAGGGGAAAAAAACAGGAGAAAAAACGGTGAAAAAATGGTGAAAAAAGGGTTAAAAATGGGGGAAAACGGGGGGAAATTGGGATTTGGGGTTACTGGTTTATACTGGTTTATACTGGTTTGTACTGGTTTGGACTGGTTTATACTGGGAGGGGAAAAAACGGGAGAAAAAACGGTGAAAAAAGGGTGAAAAAAGGTCTAAAATTGGGGGGAAACAGGTTAAAAAGGAGGGTTTGGGGTTACTGGTTTATACTGGTTTATACTGGTTTATACTGGTTTGGACTGGTTTATACTGGGAGGGGAAAAAAACAGGAGAAAAAACGGCAAAAAAAGGGTTAAAAATGGGGGAAAACGGGGGGAAATTGGGATTTGGGGTTACTGGTTTGTACTGGTTTATACTGGTTTGTACTGGTTTGTACTGGTTTATACTGGTTTGGACTGGTTTGGACTGGGAGGGGGTTTTGGGGTATTTTGGGAAAAATTTGGATAAATTTGGGATGAATTTGGGATAATTTTGGGATAAATTTTGGATAATTTTGGGAAAAATTTTGGATAGTTTTGGGATAAATTTGGGCTAATTTTGGGCTGATTTTGGGATAAATTTGGGATAAATTTGGGATAAATTTGGGATAAATTTGGGATAAATTTGGGATAAATTTGGGATAAATTTGGGGTAAATTTGGGATAAATTTGAGATAATTTTGGGATCATTTTGGGATCATTTTGGGGTAAATTTGGGATAAAATTTGGATAAATTTGGGATAAATTTTAGATAATTTTGGGATGAATTTAGGATCATTTTGGGATCATTTGGGAAAAATTTGGGATAAATTCGGGCTAAATTTGGGATAAATTTGGGATAATTTTGGGATAAATTTGGGATAATTTTGGGATAAATTTTGGGGAATTTTGGGCTGATTTTGGAATAAATTTGGGATAATTTTGGGATAAATTTAGGATCATTTTGGTATAAATTTGGGATAAATTTTGGAATAAATTTGGGATAATTTTGTAATAAATTTTAGATAATTTTGTGAATAATTTTGGGTAATTTTGGGATAAATTTTGGATAAATTTTGGGCTAAATTTGAGATAATTTTGGGATAAATTTGGGATCATTTTGGGGTAAATTTGGGATAAAATTTGGATAAATTTGGGATAAATTTTAGATAATTTTGTGATTAATTTTGGATAATTTTGCAATAATTTTGGGATAAATTTGGGACGAATTTGGGATAAATTCTGGATAATTTTGGAATAAATTTGAGATAAATTTGGGATAAATTTTGGAATAAATTTGGGATAAATTTGGGATCATTTTGGGATCATTTTGGGATAAAATTTGGATAATTTTGGGATAAATGTGAGATAATTTTATGATGAATTTTGGATAATTTTGGAATAAATTGGGATAAATTTGGGATAAATTTTGGATAATTTTGGGATAATTTTGGGAAAATTTTGGGATAAATTTGGGCTAATTTTGGAATAAATTTGGGGTAAATTTGGGATAAATTTTGGGATAATTTCGTGATAAATTTGGGATAATTTTGGATAATTTTGGGATAAATTTGGGATAATTTTGGGATAAATTTGGGATAAATTTGGGGATAAATTTGGGATAAATTTGGGATAAATTTGGGACAAATTTTGGATAAATTTGGGATAAATTTGGGACAAATTTTGGATAAATTTGGGATAAATTTGGGACAAATTTTGGATAAATTTGGGATAACTTTGGAATAAATTTGGGATAAATTTGGGATAAATTCAGGATAATGTTGGGCTAATTTTGGGATGAATTTAGGATAAATTTGGGATAAATTTGGGATAAATTTTGGGGAATTTTGGGCTAATTTAGGAATAAATTTGGGATAATTTGGGGATAAATTTGGGATAAATTTTGGATAAATTTGGGACAAATTTGGGATAATTTTGGATTAGATTTGGGATAATTTTGGGATAAATTTGGCATAATTTTGGGATAAATTTGGCATAATTTTGGGATAAATTTGGAGTAAATTTGGGATAAATTTGGGATAATTTTGGAATAAATTTTGGATAAATTTGGGATAATTTTGGGATAAATTTGGGATAATTTTGGGATAAATTTGGGATAATTTTGTGATTAATTTTGGATAGTTTTGCAATAAATTTGGGATAAATTCAGGATAATGTTGGGCTAATTTTGGGATGAATTTAGGATAATTTTGGGATAAATTTGGGATAAATTTGGGATAATTTTGGGATAAATTTTGGATAATTTTGTGATATATTTGGGATAAATTTGGGACAAATTTGGGAGAAATTTGGGATAATTTTGGGATAAATTTAAGATCATTTTGGGATTATTTGGGAAAAATTTGGGATAAATTCGGGATAAATTTGGGCTAATTTTGGGCTAAATTCGGGATAAATTCCGGATGAATTTGGGATAATTTTGGAATAAATTTGGGCTAATTTTGGGCTGATTTTGGGATAAATTTGGGATAAATTTTGGATAATTTTGGGATAAATTTTGGATAATTTTGGGCTGATTTTGGGCTGATTTTGGGCTCTTTTGGTCAGACTGGAACTCGCTGATCGTGGGCAAACTCTCACCCTGGATCCGCCCGGACTCGCCCCTGGAGCACGGCAGGAAAAACTCCCAGAAGGTGAAATTGGGGAAAATTTGGGAAAATTTGGGAAAATTTGGGGCAATTTTGGGAAAATTTGGGAAAATTTGGGAAAATTTGGGGAAAATTTTGGGGAATTTTTGGGGGGATTTGAGGGAAGTTTGGAAGAATTTGGGGAGGTTTTTTGGGATTTTGGGAGGAATTTTTTTGATCCTTTTTTTGCTGATTTCGGGATAATTTTGGGGGTTTTTTTGGGGAATAATTTTGGGATAAATTTTTTTGCTGATTTGGGGATAATTTTTTGCTGAGTCAGCATTAATTTTGGGCGGGTTTTTCCGTTAATTTTTTTTGCTGTTTTGAAATTGATCCTGTGATGACTCGGCATTAATTTTTTTGCTGACTCATAATTTTTGATGACTCCGCATTAATGTTTCGGTGACTCTGCATTGATTTTTTGCTGACTCTGCATTAATTTTCCGCTGACTCAGCATTAACTTTTCGCTGACTCTGCATTAATTTTTCCCTGACTGTAATAATTTTTTGCTGAATTTGCATTAATTTTCCGCTGACTCTGCATTAATTTTCTGCTGACTCCACAATAACTTTTTCGCTGACTCCGCGAAATTAATTTTTTGCTGACTCTGCATTAACTTTTCGCTGAATTTGCGTTAATTTTTCGGTGACTCCGCAATAATTTCTTTGATGACTCTGCATTTTTTTTTTGCTGACTCTGTGTTAATTTTTTTGCTGACTCTGCATTAATTTTGAGGTAATTTTCCACTGACCCTGCATTATTTTTTTGCTGACTCAGCATTAATTTTTCGCTGACTCCACATTAACTTTTCGCTGACACTGCATTAATTTTTTTTTTACTGACTTTGCATTAATTTTGAGCCGATTTTTTTGCTGACTCTGCATTAATTTTTTCGCTGACCCTGCATTATTTTTTGCTGACTCCGCGTTAATTTCCTGCTGACTCCGCATTGATTTTCTGCTGACTCAGCATTAGTTTTGGCGGACTGCATTGTTTTTCCACCGACGCCGCAATTTTTTTTTTTGCTGACTCAGCATTAATTTCCCGCTGACTCAGCTTTAATTTTGTGCTGATTTTCCATACAATTTTGAACTGATTTTCCAATAATTTTTCGCTGACTCCGCATTAATTTTTTTGCCGACTTTTCATTAATTTTTAGCCGGTTTTTTTTGCTGACTCACCTGCAATAATTTTTTGCTGACTCAGCATTAATTTTGTGCTGATTTTCCATTATATTTTTCGCTGACTCCGCATTAATTTTCCAGCTGATTTTTTTGCCGACTCCGTATTAGTTTTTTTTTGCTGACTCCGCATTAATTTTCCGGCTGATTTTTTTGCCGACTCAGCATTAATTCCCTGCTGACTCAGCATTAATTTTGCACCGATTTTCCGTTTCAATTTCCAACTGATTTCCCAATAATTTTTTTCGCTGACTCCGCATTAATTTCCCAGCCGATTTTTTTTTTCTGCTGACCCAGCACTAATTTCCCGCTGACTCAGCATTAATTTCCCGCTGACTCAGCATTATTTCCCCCCCCCAGGCGCTGCGTCAGGAGCTGGATTTCGGCGCTTACCTGGGCCTGGCCGCTCACCTGCTCCCCCTGCGGGGACCCCACAACCCCAACCTGGCCCGGGGCCTCAGCGCCCACCTGCACAGCGGCCACCACGCCACCCAGGTAAACTGGTTTATACTGGGAGGGAACTGGGAGGGGAAAAAATGGGGAAAAACGGCGAAAAAACGGTGAAAATCGGGCGAAAAATGGGGAAAATATGGGGGAAAAATGGGGGTTTGGTTTGTACTGGTTTGGACTGGTTTATACTGGTTTTATACTGGTTTTATACTGATTTATACTGGGAGGGACTGGGAGGGGAAAAAATGGGGAAAAACGGCGAAAAAACGGCGAAAATCGGGTGAAAAATGGGCGGTTGGTTTGTACTGGTTTGGACTGGTTTGGACTGGGAGAGGGCCGGGGCTGAACTGGGAGTTACTGGTTTGAACTGGTTTGGACTGGGAGGGAATTTTGGGCCGATTTTGGGGGGATTTGGGGCTCTAAAAGGATCAAAAATGGGGAAAAATGGGAGACGTTGAGGTTACTGGTTTGTATTGGTTTATACTGGTTTATACTGGTTTATGCTGGTTTATGCTGGTTTGTACTGGTCCATACTGGTTTATACTGGTCCATACTGGTTTGTACTGGTCCATACTGGTTTATACTGGTCCATACTGGTCCATACTGGTTTATACTGGTTTGTACTGGTCCATACTGGTTTTTTTTGGGAAAATTTGGGAAAATTTGGGAAAATTTGGAAAATTTTAGGAATTTTGGGGATTTGAGGAAGTTTGGAAGAATTTGGGAGGTTTTTGGGATTTTGGGAGGAATTTTTGATCCTTTTTTGCTGATTTGGGATAATTTTGGGGTTTTTGGGAATAATTTTGGGATAAATTTTTGCTGATTTGGGATAATTTTTGCTGAGTCAGCATTAATTTTGGGCGGGTTTTCGTTAATTTTTTTGCTGTTTTGAAATTGATCCTGTGATACTCGGCATTAATTTTTTGCTGACTCATAATTTTTGATGACTCGCATTAATGTTTGTGACTCTGCATTGATTTTTGCTGACTCTGCATTAATTTTCCGCTGACTCAGCATTAACTTTTCGCTGACTCTGCATTAATTTTTCCCTGACTGTAATAATTTTTTGCTGAATTTGCATTAATTTTCCGCTGACTCTGCATTAATTTTCTGCTGACTCCACAATAACTTTTTCGCTGACTCGCGAAATTAATTTTTTGCTGACTCTGCATTAACTTTTCGCTGAATTTGCGTTAATTTTTCAGTGACTCCAGCAATAATTTCTTTGATGACTCTGCATTTTTTTGCTGACTCTGTGTTAATTTTTTGCTGACTCTGCATTAATTTTGAGGTAATTTTCACTGACCCTGCATTTTTTTTTGCTGACTCAGCATTAATTTTTCGCTGACTCCACATTAACTTTCTTCGTGACACTGCATTAATTTTTTTTTACTGACTTTGCATTAATTTTGAGCGATTTTTTTGCTGACTCTGCATTAATTTTTCGCTGACCTGCATTATTTTTGCTGATCAGCGTTAATTCCTGCTGACTCGCGTGATTTTCTGCTGGACTCAGCATTAGTTTTGGCGGACTGCATTGTTTTTCCACCGACGCTCTTTTAATTTTTTGCTGACTCAGCATTAATTTCCCGCTGACTCAGCTTTAATTTTGTGCTGATTTTCCATACAATTTGAACTGATTTTCCAATAATTTTTAAGCTGACTCGCATTAATTTTTGCGACTTTTCATTAATTTTTAGCGGTTTTTTGCTGACTCACCTGCAATAATTTTTTGCTGACTCAGCATGGTTTTGTGCTGATTTTCCATTATATTTTTAGCTGACTCCGCATTAATTTTCCAGCTGATTTTTTGCCGACTCACATTAGTTTTTTTGCTGACTCCGCATTAATTTTCCGGCTGATTTTTTGCCGACTCAGCATTAATTCCTGCTGACTCAGCATTAATTTTGCACCGATTTTCCGTTTCAATTTCCAACTGATTTCCCAATAATTTTTTCGTTGACTCGCATTAATTTCCCAGCCGATTTTTTTTTCACTGACCAGCACTAATTTCCCGCTGACTCAGCATTAATTTCCGCTGACTCAGCATTATTTCCCCAGGCGCTGCGTCAGGAGCTGGATTTCCCGGCGCTACCTGGGCCTGGCCGGCCACCTGCTCCCCTGCGGGACCCCACAACCCCAACCTGGCCCGGGCCTCAGCGCCCACCTGCACAGCGGCCACCCGCCACCCAGGTAAACTGGTTTATACTGGGAGGGAACTGGGAGGAAAAAATGGGGAAAACGCGAAAAACGGTGAAAATCGGGCGAAAAATGGGAAAAATATGGGGAAAAATGGGGGTTTGGTTTGTACTGGTTTGGACTGGTTTATACTGGTTTTATACTGGTTTTATACTGATTTATACTGGGAGGGACTGGGAGGGGAAAAAATGGGGAAAAACGGCGAAAAAACGCGAAAATCGGGTGAAAAATGGGCGGTTGGTTTGTACTGGTTTGGACTGGTTTGGACTGAGAGGGTCAGGGCTGAACTGGGAGTTACTGGTTTGAACTGGTTTGGACTGGGAGGAATTTTTAGCCGATTTTGGGGGATTTGGGGCTCTAAAAGGATCAAAAATGGGGAAAAATGGGAGACGTTGAGGTTACTGGTTTTGTATTGGTTTATACTGGTTTATACTGGTTTATGCTGGTTTATGCTGGTTTGTACTGGTCCATACTGGTTTATACTGGTCCATACTGGTTTGTACTGGTCCATACTGGTTTATACTGGTCCATACTGGTCCATACTGGTTTATACTGGTTTGTACTGGTCCATACTGGTTTTTACTGGTCCATACTGGTTTATACTGGTTTTGTACTTGGTCCATACTGGTTTATACTGGTTTATACTGGTTTATACTGGTTTATACTGGTTTATACTGGTCCAGAAATTGGAATTTTGGTGGATTTGGGAAATTTGGAATTTTGGGAGAATGGAATTTGGTTGGGAATTTGGTTGGGAATTTGGAATTTGGGAAATTTAGAATTTTGGGAAATTTGGAATTTTGGGGGAATTTGGAAGAATTTGGGAATTTGGGATTTAGGGAATTTGGGGAAATTTTGAGAATTTGGAAATTTGAATTTGGGAAATTTGGATTTGGGGAATTTGGAATTTGGGAATTAAATTTGGGATTTGAGGGAAATTTGGGATTTGGGGAAATTTAGGAATTTTGGGGAAATTTGGAGAATTTTGAAATTTGAATTTGGAAATTAGGAATTTAGGGGATTGAGGGAAATTTGGGAATTTGGTGGAATTTGGGAATATTTGAGAATTTGGGATTTGGGTGAATGGGAATTTGGGAATTTTGGGGATTTGGAATTTGGGGAATTTGGGAATTTGGGGAAATTTGGGAATTTTGGAGAAATTTGGGAATTTGGGGAATTTGGAATTTGGGAACTTGGGAATTTTGAATTTGGGAATTTGGGAATTTTGGGAATTTTGGGAATTTTGGGGAATTTTAGGAATTTGGGGAAATTTGGGACTTTAGAAAATTGGGAATTTTGGGGAAATTTGGGAATTTTGGGAGGAAAATTTTGGGAATTTGGGGAAATTTGGGATTTTTGGGGAAATTTGGGGAATTTTGGGAAATTTGGGGAATTTGGATGGGAAATTTGAGGAATTTTGGGAAAATTTGGAGTAATTTGATGGGGAAATTTGGGGAATTTAGGAAATTTGGGAATTTTGGGGATAAATTTGGGGATTTTGGGGAATTTGGGGAATTTGGGGAAATTTGGAATTTTAGGAAATTTGAGGAATTTGGGGAAATTAATTTGAGAAATTTGGGAAATTTGGGAATTTGAGGGAAAAGAATTTAGGAATTTTAGGGTGAATTTGGGAAATTTTGGGGTGAATTTGGGAATTTTGAGGGTGAATTTTGGGGTGAATTTTGGGGTGGATTTGGGTATTTTTTGGGGGAAAATTTGGGATTTTTTGGGGGGGTGGATTTGGCGTTTTTTGGGGTGAATTTTGGGAAATTTTTGGGGAATTTTGGGTTGAATTTTAGGATATTTTTGGGGTGAATTTTGGGGATTTTTGGGGTGGATTTGGGGAATATTTTGGGGTGAATTTTGGGTTTTTTTGGTGAATTTTGGGGCGAATTTTGGGGAATATTTTGGGATGAATTTGGGGATTTTTTTGGGGGTAGATTTGGTGATTTTTGGGGTGAATTTTGGGAATTTTGGGGAGTGAATTTTGGGATAAATTTGGGAATTTTGGGGTGAATTTGGGGGAGTTTTTTGGGGTGAATTTTGAGGTGAATTTTGGGGTGAATTTTGGGGTGAATTTTGTGGTGAATTTTAGGATTTTTTGGGATGAATTTTGGGAATTTTGGGGGGAATTTGGGAATTTTGAGGGTGAATTTTGGGGTGAATTTTGGGGTGAATTTGGGAATTTTGGGGTGGATTTGGGGAATTTTTTGGGGTGAATTTGGGGATTTTGGGGTGAATTTTGGGGTGAATTTGGGGAATTTTGAGGGTGAATTTTGGGGTGAATTTGGGGAATTTTGGGGTGCCCAGCTGTGCCCCTCCCCCCCCCGCAGGTGGCACAACTTCCGCACCCTCCTGGACTACAACAAACGGGTGGCGCTGGGTGAGCGGGGGCGGGGCCTGGAGGGGGCGGGGCCTGGAGGGGGCGGGGCCTGGAGGGGGCGGGGCCTGGAGGGGGCGGGGCCTAAAGGGGGCGGGGCCTAAAGGGGCGGGGGCTAAAGGGGGCGGGGCTACAACAAAATGGCGGCAATGGGTGAGGGGTAAGGCCTGAAGGGAGACGGGGCTTAAATGGGACCGAAACAAAATGGCGGCGCTGGGAGTGGGTGGGGCCTAAATGGGGGCGGGGCTTAATGGGAGGGGCGGGGCTACAACAAAATGGTGGCACTGGGTGAGGGCGGGGCCTAAAATGGGGGCGGGGCTTAAATGGGCGTGGTGTGCACTGGTTTAAACTGGTTTGTACTGGTCCCTACTGGTTTATAGTGGTTAAAACTGGTTTATACTGGTAGATACTGGTCCGTACTGGTTCATACTGGTTTAAACTGGTTTAAACTGGTTTATACTGGCCCATACTGGCTTATACTGGTTTATACTGGTTTGTACTGCTTTATACTGGTTCATATTGGTTTATACTGGTTTATACCAGTTTATACTGGTCTACATTGGTCCATACTGGTCCATACTGGTTTATCCTGGCTTATACGGGTCTATACTGGTTCATACTGGTCTATACTGGTTTATACTGGTCCATACCGGTCCATACTGGTCCATACTGGTCCATACTGGTTTATACTGGTTTATACTGGTCCATACTGGTTTCCCACAGCCCTGGAGCTGGGCCCTGACCTGCCCTCGGCCCCAGCCCTGGCTGGGTTATACTGGTCCATACTGGTCCATACTGGTCCATACTGGTTTATACTGGTCCATACTGGTCCATACTGGTCCATACTGGTCTATATCAGTCCATACTGGTCCATACTGGTTTATACTGGTTTCCCGCAGCCCTGGAGCTGGGCCCTGACCTGCCCTCGGCCCCAGCCCTGGCTGGGTTATACTGGTCCATACTGGTCCATACTGGTCCATACTGGTTTATACTGGTCCATACTGGTCCATACTGGTTTATACTGGTCCATACTGGTTTATACTGGTTTGTACTGGTTTCCCACAGCGCTGGAGCTGGGCCCTGACCTGCCCTCGGCCCCAGCCCTGGCTCGCTGGCTGGGCGAACCCGTCAAGGCCGCTCTGCTCCCCACCCGCCTCTTCCTCACCAACAAAAAAGGGTTCCCAGTGCTGGGCCGGGGCCACCAGCGCCTGCTGGTGCAGCTGCTCAAGGTACTGGTTTGTACTGGTTTATACTGGTTTGGACTGGGAGGGACTGGGAGGGGGCAAAAGGGAAAAAAAACGGTGAAAAAAGGGTTAAAAATGGCGGAGAAATGGGGAATAAAGGGTTAAAAACGGGTTAAAAAAGGGTTTTGGGGTTACTGGTTTGTACTGGTTTATACTGGGAGGGACTGGGAAGGGGAAAAGGGAAAAAAACGGGGGAGAAAGGGTTAAAAATGGGGGGGAAAGGGTTAAAAAAAGGGTTAAAAAGGGATTTTGGGGTTACTGGTTTGTACTGGTTTATACTGGTTTATACTGGTTTATACTGGTTCATACTGGTTAATACTGGTTTATACTGGCTTATACTGGTTTATACTGGTTTATATTGGTTTGGGGTTACTGGAGGGTTACTGGGATGGGGTTGGGGGTTACTGGGATGAACTGCTTTGTACTGGTTTATACTGGTTCATCCTGGTTGATACTTGTTTAAACTGGTTTATACTGGTTTATACTGGTTCATACTGGTTTATACTGGTTTAAACTGGTTTATATTGGTTTGGGGTTACTGGAGGGTTACTGGGATGGGATTGGGGGTTAGTGGGATGAACTGCTTTGTACTGGCTTATACTGGTTTATACTGGTTCATCCTGGTTTATACTGGTTCATACTGGTTTATACTGGTTCATACCGGTTCATACCGGTCCATACTGGTCTAAACTGGTCCGTACTGGTGTCCCCCGCAGCTGGACGTGCAGATCATCGTGCAGGGCTGCCCCCAGCACGGGGGGCGCCCCCTCAGCTCCTACCTGCAGTACCTGGAGCACCTGGGCCAGCAGCGGCCGCCGCCCAGTCGGCCTTCAGCCCAGTTAGCTCCCAGTACGGCACGGGGTCACTGCCAGGATTACCTGCAGAGCCCCCTGCAGGTGAGAGCCCAGGACCCAGTACACACCAGTACAGACCAGTAACCCCCCAGTAACCCCCCAGTTAGCTCCAGTTAGCTCCCAGTACGGCCCCATAAGCAAAAACCCCAAACCAGTAACAAAAACCCCAAACCAGTCACTCCCAGTAACGAGGATTACCTGCAGAGCCCCCTGCAGGTGAGAACCAGTACACACCAGTACACACCAGTAACATCCCAGTAACCCCCAGTAACCCCCAGTTAGCTCCAGTTAGCTCCCAGTACGGCCCGTATAAACCAGTAACAAAAACCCCAAACCAGTAACAAAACCCCAAACCAGTAACAAAAACCCCAAACCAGTAACAAAACCCCAAACCAGTCACTCCCAGTGCAGGGATTACCTGCAGAGCCCCCTGCAGGTGAGACACCAGTACACACCAGTACACACCAGTAACCCCCCAGTAACCCCCCAGTTAGCTCCAGTTAGCTCCCAGTACGGCCCCGTAAGGAAAAACCCCAAACCAGTAACAAAAACCCCAAACCAGTAACAAAAACCCCAAACCAGTAACAAAAACCCCAAACCAGTAACAAAAACCCCAAACCAGTAACAGCCAGTAACGAGGATTACCTGCAGAGCCCCCTGCAGGTGAGAGGGACACCAGTTCAAACCAGTACAGACCAGTTAGCTCCCAGTTACATCCCAGTTAGCTCCAGTTAGCTCCCAGTACAGCCGGGAAGGAAAAACCCCAAACCAGTAACAAAACCAGTTCAAACCAGTTCAAACCAGTCACTCCCAGTAATGAGGGTTAGTTACAGACTCCCCCTGCAGGTGAGAGACCAGTTCAAACCAGTTCAAACCAGTTCAAACCAGTCACTCCCAGTTCCCTCCCAGTAACCCCAAACCCACTCCCAGTTCAAACCAGTTCAAACCAGTTCAAACCAGTTCAAACCAGTTCAAACCAGTAGCCCCAGACCCCCAAAATGGAAGAATTTT
>JAREIS010003120.1:0-18864 GCA_030060385.1 Muscicapa striata striata | reverse complement strand
CGCAGGCCGGCCGCCAGAGACCAGGTCGACCCAGCTCCAATGCCAACTGGTCAGCGAGCGGGTCCGCCTGCCGCTGGCGGGGAGGGCGCTGCAGCAGCACGAGGCCCCGTGGTGAAGAGGTCTACCCTTCTCAGTAGCGGACACCGGAGACCAGGTTGACCCGCATCCGAGGCCGGCTGGTCAGACGGCGGGGTCCGCCTTCCAGCGGCATGAAGGGCGGTGCAGCGGCTCGTGGCGCCGAGGCCAACTGTTCAACCCTTCTCCGAGTTGGACACCAGAGACCAGGTCTACTTGGCTCCGGGGCTGGCGGGCTGGCCGGTGGGGTCCGTCTGCCGCAGGCAGGGAGGACGCTGCAGCGGTACAAGGTGCCGTGGTGATGAGGTCTACCCTTCTCCGGGGGGACACCGGAGTCCAGGTCTACCCAGCTCCAGGGCCGGCCAGTCAGACAGCGGGGTCTGCCTGCCAGCGGTAGGAAGGGCGTTGCAGCAGCTCACGGCGCCGGGGTGAAGAGGTCTACCCTTCTTCGGGGCGGCAGCCGGAGACCAGGTCTACCTGGCTCCGAGGCCGGCCACCCAGCCTGCAGAATCCGCGTGCAGCCGGAAGGGGAGTGTGCTGAAGCGGCCCGAGGCGCCGGGGAGAACAGGTCTACCCTTCTCCGTGGCGAACTCAGGAGACCAAGTCGACCCGGCTCTGGGGCCCGCTGGCCAGCCGGCGGGATACGACTGCTGCCAGAAGGGGAGGCCACCGCAGCGGCCCGCGGCGCCGGGGTTAACAGGTTTACCCTTCTCCAGGCTGCTGCCTGAGACCAGGTCTAGCCAGCTCTAGGGCCTGCTGTCCAGCCTGGGGGGTCCGCCTGGCGCCGGAAGGGGAGGGCGCTGCAGTGGCTCGCGGCGCCAGGGTGAACAGGTCTACCCTTCTCCGGGGCTACCGCCGGAGACCAAGTCTACCCAGCTCCTGGGCTGGTGGGTCGTAAGGCACGGTCCGCCTGTCGTCGGCGGGGAGGGCGCTGCAGCCGCTTGCGACGCCGGGATGAACAGGTCTACCCTTCTCCGGGCCGACCGCTGGAGACCAGGGCTACCTGGCTCTGGGGCGGGCCGTCCGGCAGCGTTCGTGTACCGCCAGAAGGGGAAGGCGCTGCAGCGGCCTGTGGCGCCGCGGTGAACAAGTTTACTCTTCTCCAGAGCGGTCGTCGGAGACCAGGTGTATGCAGCTCCAGGGCCGGCAGTCCGGCCAGTGGTATCCGCCTGCCGCCGACGGGGAGGGTGCTGAAGCGGCCCACGGCGCCGGGGTGGACAGGTCTACCCTTCTCCGGTCGGCCGCCAGTGACTAGGTCTACTGGGGTCCGGGGCCAGCCGGTCAGTCTGCGGGGTCCCCCTGCCGCCGACGGGGAGGTCGCTGCAGCAGCCCGCGGCGCCGGAGTGAACAGGTCTGCCCTTTTCCAGGGCGGCCGCCAGAGACCAGGTCTACCCAGCTCTGAGGCCGGCCGGTCGGCTGGATACGACTGCGGCCAGAAGGGGAGGGCGCTGAAGCGGCCCACGGAGCCGGGGAGAACAGGTACCCTTCTCCGAGGTGGCCGCCGGAGACCATGCCGTCCAGGCTCCGGGGCCAGCCACCCGGCCGCCGAGGTTCGCCTGCCGCAGGCGGGTAGGGCGCTGCAGCAGTCTGCAGCGCCGCAGTGAACAGGTCTACACTTCTCCGTGGCGGCCGTCGGAGAGCAGGTCTACCCAGCTCCGAGGCCGGTGGGCCGGCCGGCGGGATCCGCCTGCCGCTGGAAGGGAAGGGCAGCGCAGCGGCCCGCGGCGCCGGGGTGAACAGGTCTAGTTTTTTATGGATCGGCCGCCTGACACCAGGTCTACACGACACCGGAGCTGACGGGCCTGCTGGTGTTATCCGCCTACCGGCAGAACGGGGAGGGCACTGCGGCGGCCCGCGGCGCCAGCATGAACAGGTCTAGCCTTCTCCATGGCGGCCACCGGATACCAGGTCTAAACGTCTCCGGGGCCGGCCTGCCGGCTGGCGGGATCCGCCTGTCACCGGCAGGGAGGGCGCTGCAGCGGCCCGCGGCGCCAGCGTGAACGTGTCTACACTTCTCCGGGGCGGCCACCGGAGACCTAGTGTTCCTGGCTCCGAGGCTGGTTGGCCGGCCTGCCAGGTCCGCCTGTTGCCAAAAGTGGAGGGCGCTGCAGCGACCCGTGACACCGGGGTGAACAGGTCTACCCTTCTCTGGGGCGGCTGCCGGAGACCAGGTCTACCCGGCTCCGGGGCCTGTTGGCCGGCCTGCAGGGTTTGCCTTGCCGCCAGAAATGGAGGGCGATGCAACGGCCCGCGGTACCGGGGTGAACAGGTCTAACCTTCTCCAAGGCGGCTGCCAAAGACCAGGCGTAAATGGCTCCCTGGCCGATCCGACCCACAGGCGGGATCCGCCTAGTGCCAGCTGGGAGGGTGCTTCAGCCGCTTGCAGGTATACCCTTTTCCATGGCGGCCGCCTGAGACCCAGGGCTACCCGGCTCCGAGGCCGGCAGGTCGGTTGGCATGGCCCGCCTGCTGCTGTTGGGAAGTCGCTGCAGCAGCCCGCGGCGCTGGGGTGAACCGGTCTACCCTTCTCCGTTTCCGCCACCGGACACCAGGTCTAAGCAGCTCCAATGCCGGCGGACCGACCGGCGTGTTCCGCCTGCCACCGGAGGAGAGCGTGCTGCAGCGGCCCGCGGCAACTTGGTGAACAGGTCTACCCTTCTATGGGGCTGCCACCAGAGACCAGGTCAACCGAGCACCGGGGCCGGAGTTCCGGCCGGCAGCATTCGCCTACTGCCAGAAGGGGAGGGCGCTGCAGCGGCCTAGAACAGGTCTAGGCGGCTCCAGGGCCGGCGGTCCGGCCAGTGGTATTTGCCTCCTGCCGGCAGGGAGGGCGCTGCAGTGGCCCGCGGCGCCGCGGTGAACAGGTCTACACTTCCCTGGGGAGGTAGTCGGAGACCATGTCTACCCGGCTCTGGGGCTGGTAGGCCGGCCGGCGGGACCCGCCTGCCGCCGGAATGGGAGGGAACTGCAGTGGCCCGCGGCGCTGGGGTGAACAGCTCTAGCCTTTTCCGGAGCGGCCGCCGGACACCAGGTCTATGCGGCTCCGGGGCTGGCGGGCTGGCTGGCGTTATCCGCCTGTCGTCGGAAAGGGGAGTGCGCTGCAGCGGCCCGAGGCGCCAGGGTGATCAGGTCTACGCTTCTCCGGGGCGGCCACCGGAGACCAGGTGTTCCAAGCTCCGAGGCCGGTTGGCCTGCCTTCAAGGTCAGCATGTTGCCAGAAGTGGAGGGCGCTGCAGCGACCCGTGGCGCAGGGGTGAACAGGTCTACCGTTCTCCGGGTCGGCTGCTGGAGACTAGCTCTACTGCGCTCCAGGTCCAGCTGTTGAGCTGGCGAGGTAAGCCCGCCGCCAGCGGGGATGTCGCTGCAGCGGCCCGCGGCGACAGAGTGATCAGGTCTACCCTTCTCAAGGGCGTCCACCAGAGACCAGATCTACTTGGCTCCAGGGCCCGCCGGCCGGCCGATGGAGTTCGCCTGCCGCCGGCAGGGAGGGTGCTGCTGCAGCCAGCGGCAACGGGGTGAACAGGTCTACCCTTCTCTGGGGCAGCCGTCGGAGACCAGGTCTACCCGGCTCCGGGGCCGGCAGACCGGCCAGTGGAATCCGCCTCCTGCCAAAAGGAAAGGGCGCTGCAGCTGCCCGCGGCGCCGGGGTAAACAGGTCTACCCTTCCCCGGGGCGGCAGCTAGAGATCAGGTCTACCCAGCTTTGGAGCCCGCCGGAAGGCCTGCGGGATCCACCTTCTGCCGGCAGGGGGTCGCAGCAGCGGCCCGCGGCGCTAAGGTGAGCAGGTCAACCCTTCTCTGGGCGGCCGCCGGAGACGAGGTCTAACCGGCACTGGGGTCGGCCGGCCAGCTGGCGGTATCCGCCGGCTGCCGGACGGAGAGGCAGCCGCCCGCAGCGCTGGGGTGAATAGGTCTACCCTTTTCCGGGCTGGCCGCCGGAGACCAGGTCTTCTCGGCTCCGAGGCCGGCCGCCCGACCCCCAGGATCCGCCTGCCACCAAAGGGGAAGGTGCTGCAGCGGCCCGCGGCGCCGGGGTGAACAGGTCTACCCTTCTCTGGGGTGGACGACGGAGATCAGGTCTAAATGGTTTCGGGGCCGGCGGACAGGCCGGCTGAATCCGCCTGCCGCCAACCGGAAGGGCTCTGCAGCGGTTCGCGACGCCGGGATGAACAGTTCTACCCTTCTCCGGGGCGGCCGCCGGAGACCAGGCATAAATGGCCTGGTCCGGCGGAATCCGCCTGGCGCCACCTAAAAGGGCGCTGCAGCCACTTGTGGCGATTGGCTGAAGAGGTCTACCCTTTTCCGGGGAGGCCGCCGGAGACCAGGTCTACCCAGGTCCAATGCCAGCGGGCCGGCCGGCAAGGACCGCCTGCCGCCAGCGGGGAGGGCGCAGCAGAGGCCCGCAGCGTCTTGGTGAACAGGTCTACTCTTCTACGGGGCAGCTGCCAGAGACTAGGTCTACCCAGCTCCAGGGCTGGCCGTTAGGCAGCATTCGCCAACCACCAGAATGGGAGGGAGCTGCAGCGGCCAGTGGCGCCGGGGTGAACAAGTCTACTCTTCTCCGGAGCAGTGGCCGGAGACCAGGTTTACGCAGCTCCAGGGCGGGCGGTCTGGCTGATGGTATCCGCCTGCCGCCGGCGGGGAGGGCGCTGTAGCGGTTCACGACGCTGGGGTACAGGTCTTCCCTTCTCCGGGTCGGCCGCCGGAGACTAGGTCTACTGGGCTCCGGGGCCAGCCGTTCGGCCGGCGCGGTCAGCCTGCCTTTGGAGGAGAGGTCACTTCAGTGGTCCGCAACGCCGGATTGGACAGGTCCACCCTTTTCTGAGGTGGCCGCCAGAGACCAGGTCTACCCGGCTTTGAGGCTGGGTGGGTGGCGGGATCCGCCTGGCGTCGGCAGGGAGGTCGCTGCAGCAGCCTGCAACGCTGGAGTGAACAGGTCTATCCTTCTCAGGGGCGGCCGCCAGAGGCCAGGTGTACCCGGCTCCACGGTCTTTTGGCCGGCCGGCAGGTTCCGCCTGCGGCCGAAAGGGGAGGGCGATGCAGCAACCCGCGGAGCCGGGTTTAACTGGTCTACCATTTACCGGGGTGGCAGCCAGAGACCTGGTCTACCCAGCTCCAGGGTTGGCCGGCCGCCAGGCGCGGTCCGCCTGTCGCCAACGGGGAGGGCGCTGCAGCGGCCCGCGGCGCCGGGGTGAATAGGTCTACCTTTTTTCGGGGCGGTTGACGGAGACAAGGTCTAACTTGCTCCGGCGCCGGGGGGCCGGCCGGCGGAATCCGCTTTCCGCCGACCGGGAGGTCGCTGCAGTGGACTGCGGTGCCAAGGTGAACAGGTCTATCCTTCTCTGGGGCGGCCGCCGAAGACCAGGTCTACTCGGCTCCGGGGCCGGTTGGACGGCCTGCGGGGTTTGCATGCCGCTGGATGGGGAGGACGCTGCAGAGGCCAGCGGCGCCAGGGTGAACAGGCCTACCTTTTCATGGGGCGGTTTCCAGAGACCAGGGCTAACTGTCTCCGGCGCCGGCGGGCCAGCCAGCGGGATCCGCCTGCCACCGGAAATGGAGGGCCCTGCAGCGACCTGCGTCGCAAGGGAGAACAGGTCTACCGTTCTTTGGAGCGGCCGCCGGACACCAGGTCTACCAGGCTTCGGGGCCTGTGGGCCGGCCGGGTAAATCCGCCTACCACCGGCCAGGAGCGCGGTTCAGCGGTTCGCGACACCAGGGTGAACAGGTCTACCCTTCTCCGGGGCGGCCGCCGGAGACTAGGTCTTCCCGGTTCCGGAGCCGGCCAGTCAGACGGCGGGATCCGCCTTCTGCTGGAAGGGAGGGCGCTGCAGCGACACCCAGGGCTGGGGTGAACAGGTCTACCCTTCTCTGGATCGACCGCCGGAGACCAGGTCGACACGGCTCCGGGACGGACCGGCCAGTCGGCAGGCTCCGCCTGCCGTCAACGGGGAAGGCGCTGCAGCGGCCCGCGCGCCGGGGTGATCAGGTCTACCGTTCTTCGGAGCGGCCGCGGGACACCACGTCTACCCAGCACCGGGGCCGGCGGGCCGGCGGCTAAATCCACCTACCGCTGGCCGGGAGTGTGCTGCAGCGGCCCGCGGCGTCGGGTTTAACAGGTCTACCCTTCTCCGGGGCAGCAGCAGCAGACCAGGTCTGCGCGGCTTTGGAGCCGGCAGACAGGCTGGCAAGATCCACCTTCTGCCAGCGGGGAGTTCGCGGCAGCGGACTGCGGCGCCAAGGTGAACAGGTATGCCCTTTTTCCGGCGCGGCTGCCGAAGACCACGTCTACCCGGCTCCGGGGCCAATTGGCCAGCCTGCAGGGTTTGTCTGCCGCCAGATGGGGAGGGTGGTGCAGCGGACCGCGGCGCCGGAAACCAAGTCTACCCGAGCTGGGGCCGGCCGGCTGGCAGTATACGACTGCTGCCGTAAGGGGAGGGCGCTGCAGCGGCCCACGGCGCCGGGATGAACAGGTCTACCTTTTCTCCTGGGCAGGTGCCGGAGACCAGGTCTAACTGTCTCCGGCGCTGGCGGTCTGGGCGGAGGGATCTGCCTGCCGCCGGAAATTGAGGGCGCTGCCACGATCTGCGGCTCAAGGGTCAACAGATCTACCGTTCTTCGGAGCTGCCGCCAGACACCAGGTCTACCCAGCTCCGGGGCCAGTGGGCCAGCCGGGTAAATCTGCGTACCGCCGACCAGGAGGGCGGTTCAGCGGTTCGCAGCGCCGGGGTGAACAGGTCTACCCTTCTCCGGGGCGGCCGCCGGAGACTAGGTCTGCACAGCTCCGGAGCCGGCCGGTCGGCTGGCGGGGTCCACCTGCCGCACAAAGGGGAGGGCGCTGCAGCGACCCGCAGGGCCGGGGTGAACAGGTCTTCCCTTCTCCAGAGCGACCGCTGGAGACCAGGTCTACTTGGCTCTGGGACAAACCGGACAGCCGGCAGGGTCCGCCTGCCGTCAATGGGGAAGGAGCTGCAGCGGCCCGCACGCCACAGTAATCAGGTCTACCCTTCTCTGGTGTGGACACCGGAGACCGGGTCTACCCGACTCCGACGATGGCCAGCCGGCTGGCGAGATCCACCTGCCGCCGTATGGGGAGTGAGCTGCAGTGGCCCCCAGCGCTGGGTTGAAGAGGTCTACCCTCCTCTGGGGTGGCTGATGGAGACCCGGTATAAACGGCTCCCCGGCCGAGCCGGCCTGCAGGCAGAATTCCTCATGGCGCCAGCTAAGAGGGCGCTGTAGCCGCTTACGGCGCGGGGTGAACAGTTCTACCCTTCTCCAAGGCGGCTGCCTGAGACCAGGTCTACCCGGCTCCGGGGCCGGCAGGCCGGCCAGCCGGGTCCGCCTGCAACCAACGGGGAGGGCACTGCAGCGGCCCGCGATGTTGCGTTGAACAGGTCTACCCTTCTTCGTGTTGGCCGCCGGAGACTAGGTCTACCGGGCTCCAGGGCCGGCTGGTCGGCCGGCGAGGTCAGCCTGCCGCCAGCAAGGAGGGCGCTGCAGCGGCCCGCGGCGCCGGGGTGAAAAGGTCTACCCTTCTTTGGGGCGGCCGCCGGAGACCAGGACTACCCTGCACTGGGGCCAGTTGGCCGGCCTGCGGGGTCCCCCTGCCGCCGGAAGGGGAGGGCGCTGCAGCGACCCGCGGTGCCGGGGTGAAGAGGTCTACCCTCCTCCGGGGCGGCCGCCAGAGACAAGGTCTACCCGGCTCTGGGGCCGGCAGGCTGACAGCCACGGTCCGCCTGTCACCGGAAGGGGAGGCCGCTGCAGCGACCCTCAGCGCCAGGGTGAACAAGTCTACTCTTCTCCGGAGCGGTCGCCGGAGACCAGGTCAACGCGGCTCCAGGGCCTGCGGACTGGCCACCAGAATCCGCCTTCCGCCGGTGGGGGGGGCGCTGTAGCGGTTCGCGGCGCCGGGTTGAACAGGTCTACCATTTTCCAGGTCGGGGGCCAGAGACTAGGTATACCATGCTCTGGGGCCAGCCGGTCGGCCGGCGGGGTCAGCCTGCCGCCGGCGGGGAGGTCGCTGCAGCGGCCAGCAGCGTCGGAGTGAACAGGTTCACTCTTTTCCGGGGCCGCCACCGGAGACCAGGTCTACCAGGCTCTGAGACTGGCCGGTCAGCAGGATGCCCCTGTCGTCAGCGGTGATGGCGCTGCAGCAGCCTGCGACGCCGGATGAACAGGTCTACACTTCTCGTGGCGGCCGCCGGAGACCAGGTCTTCCCGGCTCCGGGGCCGGTTGGCCGGCTGGCGGGGTCCGCCTGCCGCCGGAAGGGGAGGGCGCTGCAGCGGCTCATGGCGCCGGGGTGAACAGGTCTACTCTTCTCCGGGGGGGCAGACGGAAACCACGGGTACCCGGCTCTGGGTCCGGCCGGCCGGCGGAATACGACTGTTGCCGGAAGGGGAGGGCGCTGATGTAGCCCACGGCTACGGGTTGAATAGGTCTATCCTTCTCCAAGGCGTCAGCTGGAGACCACGTCTCCCCGGCTTCGCAGCCCACGGTCTGGCCTGCGTCATCCGCCTGCCGCTGGAAGGGGAGGGCGCTGCAGAGGCCTGTGGCGCAAGGGTGAACAGGTCTACCGTTCTTCAGAGCGGCCGCCGGACACCAGGTCTACCCGGCTTCGGAGCCCATCGTCCAGCCGGCGGAATCCGACTGTTGCCAGCGGGAAGGGCGATGCAGCAGCTGGCGGCGCTGGGGTGAACAGGTCTACCCTTCTCCGGGGCAGCAGCTGGAGACCAGGTCGAACCGGTCTCGAAGCCAGCCACAAGGCCGGCGGGATCCGCCTTCTGCTGGCTATGAGTTTGCTGCAGCGGACCGCGGCGCCAAGGTGAACAGGTCTATCCTTCTCTGGGGCAGCCGCTGGAGACCACGTCTACCCGGCTCCGGGGCCGGTTGGCCGGCCTGCGGGGTTTGCCTGCCGCCGGATGGGGAGGGCGGTCCAGCTTACTGCGGCACCAGGGTGAACAGGTCTACCCTTTTCAGGGCAGCCGCCAGAAAGCAAGTCTACCCGGCGCTGGGGCTGGCCAGCTGGCGGTACACGACTGCTGCCATCGGGGAGGTTGCTGCAGCGGACCACGGTGCCAAGGTGAACAGATCTATCCTTCTCTTAGGCAGCCAATGGAGACCACGTCTACCCGGAATCCGCCTGCCGCCGGAAGGGAAGGGCGCTGCAGCGGCCCGCGACGCCAGGGTGAAAAGGTCTACCCTTCTGCAGGGCGGCCGCTGGAGACCAGGTCTAAACGGCTCCGGGGCTGGCCAGCCGGCTGGCGGGATCCCCCTGCCGCCGGCGGGGAGGGTGCTGCAACGGCCGGTGGCGCCGGGGTGAACAGGTCTACCCTTCTCCGGGGCGGCCACCAGAGACCAGGTGATTCCGGCTCCGAGGCCGGTTGTCCAGCCTGCGGGGTCTGCCTGCTGCCGGATTGGGAGGACGCTGCAGCGACTTGCGGTGCCGGGGTGAAAAGGTCTACCCTTCTCTGGGTTGGCCGCCAGAGACCAGGTCTACCCCGCTCTGGGGCTGGTTGGTTGGCCTGCGGGGTTTGCCTGCCACCAGAAATTGAGGGCGCTGCAGCCGCCCGCGGCGCCGGTGTGAACAGGTCTACCCTTCTCCGGGGCGACCGCCAGACACCAGGCATAAACGGCTCCCCGACCGATCCAGAGTGACGGCGGGATCTGCCTGGAGCCGGCCTGGAGGTCGTTGCAGCTGCTTACGTCGCCAAGGTGAACAGGTCTACCCCTCTCCGGGGCGGTCACCGGAGACCAGGTCTACCCGGCTCTGGGGCCGGCCAACTGGCAGCATTCGCCTACCCCTAAAAAGGGGAGGGCGCTGCAGCAGCCCGTGGCGCCGGGTTGAACAAGTCTACTCTTCTCCGGGGCGGTCGCCGGAGACCAGGTCTACGTGGCTCCGGCGGCCGGCGGTCTGGCCGGTGGGATCCTCCTGCCGCCGGCAGGGGATGCGCTGCAGCGGCCCGCGGCGCCGGGGTGAACAGGTCTACTCGACACCGGAGCCGGACTCCGGACAGCGGAATCCGCCTGCCGCCCGAGGGGAGGGCGCTGAAGCGGTTCGCAGGTCTAACCTTCTTTGGCGCAGCCACCGGAGACTAGGTTTACCTGGCTCCGGGGCCTGCCGGCCACCGGCAAGGAGGTCGTTGCAGCAGCCCGCGGCGCCGGGGTGAAAAGGTCTGCACTTTTCCGGGGCGGCCGCCAGAGAACACGTCTACCCGGCTCTGAGTCAGGCCGGCCGGCCGGCGGGATCCACCTGCCTCCTGAAGGGGAAGGTACTGCAGCGGCGCACAGCGGCGAGGTGACTTCTCCGGGGCGGCCACCGGAGACCAGGTCTACCCAGCTCCCGGGTCGGTGGGTCGGCCGCCAACGTCCGCCTGCTGTCGATGGGGAGGACGCTGCAGCAGCCCACGCCACCAGGGGTGATCAGGTCTATCCTTCTCCGGGGCTGACACCAGAGTCCACGTTGACCAAGGACCGAGGACGGGAGGCCGGCCGGCGAGGTGCGCCTTTCGCTGACGGAGAGGGCGCTGCAGCAGCCAGCGGTGCCAAGACGAGCAGGTCTATCCTTCTCCGGGGCCGCCTCCGGAGACTAGGTCTACCCGGTTTTGTGTCCGACCAGCCGACCAGCGGCATTCGCCTCCCGCCAGAAGGGGAGGGCGGTGCATCGGCCCGCGGCGCTGGGGTGAACAGGTCTATTCTCCTCCCGGGCAGCTGCCAGAGACTAGGTCTATCCGGCTCCGGGACTGGCGGCCCAGCTGGCGGGATCTGCCTGCCGCCAGACGGGGAGGGTGCTGCAGCGGCCCGCAGCTCCGGGGTGAACAGGTCTACCCTTCTCCCAGGGCGGCCGCCGGAGACCAGGTCAACCCGGCTATGGGGCCGGCAAGCCGACCGGCGGGATCAGCCTTCTGTCGGAAAGGGAGGACACCGAAGCGACTAGCTGCGTTGAGATGGAGAGGTCTATCCTTCCCCAGGGCGGCCGCCAGAGTCTTGGTCTACCCGGCTTTGTGTCCGGCTGGCTGCCTGGCGGCATCTGCCTGCCGCCGAAAGGGGAGAGCGCTGCAGCGGTCTGCGGCGCCGGGGTGAATAGGTCTACCCTTCTCTGGCGCGGCCGCCAGAGACTAGGTCTACTTCGCTCCGGGGCCCACCGGTCGGCCGGTGGGATCCGCCTGTGTCCTGAAGGGGAGGGAACTGCAGCGGCACACAGCGCCGAGGTGAACAGGTCTTCCCTTCTCCAGGGCGGCCGCCAGAGACCAGGTCAACCCGGCTTTGTGTCCAGGCGGCTGGCCGGAGGCATCTGCCTGCCGCCGAAAGGGGATGGCGCTGCAGCGGCCCACGTCGCCAGGGTGAACAGGTCTACTCTCCTCCCGGGCAACCGCCAGAGACCTGGTCTTTCCGGCTTCGGGACTGGGGGGCCGGCTGGCAGGATCCGCCTGCCGTTGGCGGGGAGGGCGCTGAAACGGCCCGCAGTGCCAGGGTGATCAGGTCTACCCTTCTCGGGGGCGGACACCGGAGACGAGGTCTACGCTGCTCCGGAGCAGGTGGGCTCGCAGGCGGGATCCGCCTGGCGCCCGTGGGGAGGGCGCTGCAGCGGCCTGCGGTGCCAATATGAACAGGTCTACCCTTCTCCGGGGCAGCCGCCGCAGACCAGGTCTACGCGGCTCCGGTGGCCGGCGGTCTGGCCGGTGGGGCCCGCCTGCCGCCGGAGGGAGATGCCCTGCAGCGGCCCGCGGCGCTGGGGTGAAAAGGTCTAACCTTCTTTAGCGCGGCCGCCGGAGACTATGTTTACCTGGCTCCGGGCCCGCCGGCCACCGGCAAGGAGTTCGCTGCAGCGGCCGGCGCCGGGGTGATCAGGTCTGCACTTTTCTGGGGCAGCCGCCGGAGAATACGTCTACCCGGCTCTGAGGCCGGCCGGCCGGCCGGCGGGATCCACCTGCCTCCTGAAGGGGAGGGTACTGCAGCGGCGCACAGCGCCGAGGTGAACAGGTCTACCCTTCTCTGGGTTGGCCGCCGGAGACCAGGTCTACCCGGCTCCGGGGTCGGCAGGTCAGCCGGCAATGTCCGCCTGCTGTCAATGGGGAGGGCGCTGCAGCATCCCGTGCCACCGGGGTGATCAGGTCTATCCTTCCTTGGGGCTGACACCAGACACCATGTCGACCCGGCACCGAGGCCGGGAGGTCAGCCGGCGGGGTGCGCCTTTCGCTGACGGAGAAGGCACTGCAGCAGCCAGCGGTGCCAAGATGAGCAGGTCTATCCTTCTCCGGGGCCGCCTCCGGAGACTAGGTCTACCCGGCTCTGTGTCCGACCAGCCGACCAGCGGCATTCGCCTCCCGCCAGAAGGGGAGGGCGGTTCATCGGTCCACGGCGCTGGGGTGACCAGATCTATTCTCCTCCCGGGCAGCTGCCAGAGACTAGGTCTATCCGGCTCCGGGACTGGCGGCCCGGCTGGCGGGATCTGCCTGCCGCCGGACGGGGAGGGTGCTGCAGCAGCCCACGGCGCTGGGATGAAAAGGCCTACCCTTCTCCCAGGCAGCCACTGGAGACCAGGTCTACCCGGTTCCAGGGGCGGCGGGCCGGCCGGCGAGGTTTGTCTGCCGCCGGCGGGGAGGCAGCCACAGCGGCCAGCGGCGCCATGATGGACAAGTCTACCTTTCTCCGGGGCGGCAGTAGGAGTCCAGGTCTACCCAGCTCTGAGGCCAGCCGGCCGGCCGGCAAGATCCGCCTGCCTCCTGATTGGGAGGGTACTGCAGCGGCCCACAGCGCCGAGGTGAAAAGGTCTACCCTTCTCCGCGTCGGCCGCCGAAGACCAGGTCTACCCGGCTCCGGGGTTGGCAGGCCATTCAGGCAGGGTCCGCCTGCTGCCGGCAGGGATGTCACTGCAGCGACCCGCGGCGCCAGGGTGAACAGGTCTACCTGTCTCCGGGGCGGCCGCCGGAGACTAGGCATATGCAGGGTTGTTGCCGGCCAGCAGGCGGGTGGCATCTGCCGGCCGCCGGCACGGAGGTGGCTGCAGCGGCCCGCGGCGCCGGTGTTATCAGGTCTATTCTTCTCCGGGGCGGCCACCAGAGACCACGTCTACCCGGCTCTGGGACAGACTGGTCGGCCGGCGGGATCCGCCAGCCGCTGGCGGTTTAGGGGCGCTGCAGCGGCCCGCGGCGCCGGTGTTATCAGGTCTACCCTTCTCCAGGGCGGCCGCCGGAGACCAGGTTTTCAAAGCTCCTGGGCCGTCCGGCCGTCCGGCGGGATCCGCCTGCTGCCGTTGAGGATGTCGTTGCTGCAGCCCACGGCGCTGGGGTGAACAGGTCTACCCTTCTCCCAGGCAGCCACTGGAGACCAGGTCTATCCGGTTCCAGGGGCGGCGGGCTGGCCGGTGAGGTTTGTCTGCCCCGGCGGGGAGGCAGCCACAGCGGCCAGCGGCGCCATGATGGACAGGTCTACCTTTCTCCGGGGAGGCAGTAGGAGTCCAGGTCTACCCGGCTCTGAGGCCAGCCGGCCGGCCGGCAGGATCCGCCTGCCTCCTGATTGGGACGGTACTGCAGCGGCCCACAGTGCCGAGGTGAAAAGGTCTACCCTTATCCGGGTAGCCACCTGAGACAAGGTCTACCCGGTTCTGGGGTCGGCGGGCCGGCCGGCGAGGTCCGTCTGCTGCTGGCGAGGAGTCTACTGTTTCCGGGGCTGGCCGCGTGAGTCCAGTTTTACCCGGCTTTGGGGTCGGCCGTCTGGCCTTCAGGATCCCCCTGCCACCGGAGCGGGAGGGCACTGTAGCGGCCCACGGCGCTGGGTTGAACAGGTCAACCCTTCTCTGGGTCGGCAGCCGGAGCCCAGGTCTACCCGGCTCAGGGACCAGCCAGTAGGCCGGCGGGATCCGTCTTTCGCCGCACAGGGACGGCGCGCAACGCTTCGCGGCGCCGGGGTGAACAGGCCTACCCTTCGCCGTTGCGGCTGCTGGAGACCAGGTCTACCCGGTTCTGCGGCCGGCCGCCCGGCCGGCGGGATCTGCCTACTGCGGAAAGGGGAGCGTGCTGCAGCGGCCCACGGCGCCGGGGTGAACAGGTCTAACCTTCTCCCGGGCGGCCGCCGGAGACCAGGTCTACCTGGCTTCGGAGCCGACCGTGCAGCCGTCAAGATCCGCCTGTCGCCGGAACGAGAGGACGCTGCAGCGGCCCACGGCACAGGGGTGAACAAGTCTACCCTTCCTCGGGGCGGCAGCCGGAGTCTAGGTCTACCCGGTTTCGTGTCCGGCGGGCCGGCCGGCGGGATCCGCCTGCCGCCGAAGGGGAGGGCGCTGCAGCGGCCCGCAGCGCCAGGGTGAACAGGTCTAACCTTCTCCGGGGCAGCAGCTGAGGACCAGGTCTAGCCGGCTCCGGGGCCGGCCGTCCGGCCAGCAGGGTCCGCCTGCCGCCAGAACGGGAGGGTGCTGCAGCGGCCCGCGGCGCCAAGATGAACAGGTCTACCCTTCTTCAGGGCGGAAGCCAGAGACAAGGTCTACCTGGCTCTGGGGCCGGACGGCAAACCAGCAGAATCCGCCTGCTGCCGGCAGGGAGGTCGCTTCAGTGGCCGGCGGCGCCGGGGGGAACAGGCCTACCTTTCTCAGGGGCGGCTGCCGGACGCCAGGTCTGCCCGGCGCTGGGGCCGGCAGGCCAGCCCGCATGGTTTGCCTGCCGCCAACGGGGAGGGCGCTGCAGCGGCCCGCTCCGCCAGGGTGAACAGGTCTACCCATCTCCGGGGCGGCCGCCGGCCACCAGGTCTACCCGGCTGTGGGACGGACCTTCCGGCCAACGTTGTTGCCTGCCATCGACCAGGAGAGCACTGCAGCGGCCCGCAGCGCCGGAGTCATCAGGTCTACCCTTCTCCGCGGCGGCCGCCTGAGACCAGGTCTACCCGGCTCCGGGGCCGTCCGTCCGGCCATCAGGATCCGCTTGCAGCCGGAACAGGAGGACGCTGCAGCGGCCCACGGCGCAGGGGTGAACAGGTCTACCCTTCTTTGGGGCGGCAGCTGGAGACCAGGTATATACGAGTTCCTGGTGGGCCAGCAGGCGGGCGGGATCAACCGGCTGCTGGCGGGGAGATCGCTGCAGCGGCCCGCGGTGCCGGGGTGATCAGGTCCACCCTTCTCCGGGGCGGCCGCCAGAGACCAGGTCTACCAGGCTCTGGGACGGACCGGCCGGCCTGTGGGGTCTGCCTGCCACTGGCGGTGAGGGCGATGCAGCAGCCCGCGGAGCCGGGGTGATGAGGTCTACCCTTCCCCGGGGCAGCCACCGGAGACCAGGTCTGCCAGGTTCCAAGGGCGACGGGTCGGGCGGTGAGGTTTTTCTGCATTTAGCCAGCGATGAGGTAACCGCAGCGGCCCACGGAACCGTGGTGGACAGGTCTACCCTTCTCCGGGGCGGCCTCCGGTGTCCAGGTCTACCCAACTCCGGAGCCGTCCGGCCGTCCGGCGGGGTCCGCCTGCTGCCGGTGGGCATGTCGCTGCAGCGGCCTGCAGCGCCGGGGTGAACAGGTCTATTCTTCTCCGGGGCGGCCGCCGAAAACCAGGTCTACATGGCTCCGGGGTCAAGCGGCCACCAGCGGAGAGGGCACTGCACCGGCCCGCAGTGCCTGGGTGTACAGGTCTACCCTTCTCCAGGGCGGCCAGCGAAAACCAGGTCTACCCAGCTCCAGGGCCGGCCGGCCAGCCAGCGGGATCCACCTACCCTCCGGAAGGGGAAGGCGTTGCTGCGGCCCCCGGCGCCCGGGTACACAGGTCTACCCTACTCCGGGCAGGAAGGCGCTGTAGCGGTTCGTGGTGCCAGGGTGAACAGGTCTACCATTCTCCAGGTCGGGCGCCGGAGACTAGGTATACTCTGTTACGGGGCCGCTTGGCCGGCCTGCAGGGTCTCCCTGCTGCCGGAACGGGAAAGCACTGCATTGACCCGCGGTGCCAGGTTTAACAGGTCTACTGTTCTCCGGGGCGGCAGCTGGAGACCATGTCTACCTGGGTTCGGAGCCCACTGTCTGTCCGGCAGGATCCGCTTTCTGCCGGGGGGAAGGTAGCTGCAGCGGACTGCGGTGCCAGGGTGAACAGGTCTATCCTTCTCTGGGGCGGCCGCCGAAGACCAGGTCTAGCCGGCTCTAGGGTCGGCTGGCCACCAGGCACTGCATCCACCTGACGCCGACGAGGAGGGCGCTGCAGCGGTCCGTGGCGCCGGGGTGAACAAGTCTACCTTTTTTCAGGGCGGTTGCCGGAGAGCAGGCCTAACTGGCTCCGGCTCTGGCGGGCCGGCAGGCGGGATCCACCTGCTGCTGGAAGGCTAGGGCGCTGCAGCGACCCGCTACGCAAAGGTGAAAAGGTCTACCGTTCTTCAGAGCGGCCGCCGGATGCCAGGTCTACCAGCCTCCGGGGCCAGTTGGCCGGCCGGGTAAATCCGCCTACTGCCGGACAGGAGTGCTGTTCAGCGGTTCGTGGCGCCGGGGTGAACAGGTCTACCCTCCTCCTGGGCGGCCGCCGGAGACCAGATCTACCTGGTTCCGATACGGACCGGCCGGCTAAATCCACCTACCACTGGCAAGGAAGGTCGCTGCAGTGGCCCGACGGCATCGGGTTTAACAGGTCTACCCTTCTCCGGGTGGCCGCCAAAGACCAGGGCTACTGGGCTCGGGGACTGGCTGGCCAGCAGTAGGCATCCGCCTGCCATTGGAAGGCTAGGGCACTGCAGCCGCCCCCGGCGCCGGGGTGAACAGGTCTACACTTTTCCAGGGCGGCCGCCGGAGACCAGGTCTACCGGACTCCAGGGCCGGCTGGTCGGCCGGCTGGCCGGCGAGGTCAGCCGGCCGCCAGCAAGGAGGGTGCTGCAGTGGCCTGCGGCACCGGGGTGAACAGGTCTACCATTCTTTGGGGCAGCCGTCGGAGACCAGGACTAGCCTGCACTGGGGCCGGTTGGCGGGCCTGCGAGGTCCCCCTGCAGCCGGAAGGGGAGGGCGCTGAATCGACTAGCGGCGCCGGGGTGAACAGGTCAACCCTTATCCAGGGCGGCCGCCTGAGACCAGGTCTACTCGGTTCTGGTGCTGGCTGGCCGCCTGGCAGAATCCACCTGCCGCCGGATAGGGAGGGTGCCGCAGCGGCCCGCTGGAATGGGGTGAACAGTTACACGCATCTCCAGCGCGGACGCCGGAGACCAGGTCTAAATGGCTCAGGGACGGCCGGCCGGCTGGCGGGATTTTCCTGCCGCCGGCATGTAGGGCGCGGCAGCAGCCTGCGGCGACGTGGTGAACAGGAGTACCTTTCTCTGGGGCGGCCGCCACAGACTAGGTCTACCGGGCTCCTGGGTAGCCTGCCTTTGGCAAGAATTTCATTCACTTCAGCGGCCTGCAACGCTTCAGGAAAAGGGAATGAAATTCTGAAATGGCAGGACAAAGTCTGAGAAACCTGGCAGGAAAGGAGATATGATGTAATGAAATGAAATGCGATGGAAGAAATCCCGGAAATTCATAAAGGGGGTGACCACGCTGAAATGGCCTGAGATGAGTAGAGGTGGCTGGAAATAAAGCAAAACCTTGCTGAAATGACTTGGAAAAGCATCCTGAAATGAAGGAAGAAAGGATAAAATAGAAACTTCAGAGTGGTTGCTAAAGAAATGAAATGGCGAGAGAAAGGGAGGGCAAATTCCGAAACCGAGAGAAAACAGTACAAGTGACTGGGATAAAAAGTAGTGCAGACAAGTGGCCCAAAACTTGTTCAAATATCCCTAAAAACATGCTGGAACCACGGAGGAAAGGAAAAACCAGAGCCTGTTGAGAGGCTGCTAAAAGAAAAGGAATTAACAAAAAAACCAGGGGAAATTTCCGAAACCGAAGAAAACACTAAAAGTGCATGGGATGACAAGAAGTGCAGGGATATGCACCAAAGCTTGCCCAAATGATGCTCATTGAATTCGCAGGATTTCATTCCAGAAACCCGCAGGAAAGGAGATATGATGTAATGAAATGAAATGCGATGGAAGAAATCCCGGAAATTCATAAAGGGGGTGACCACGCTGAAATGGCCTGAGATGAGTAGAGGTGGCTGGAAATAAAGCAAAACCTTGCTGAAATGACTCGGAAAAGTCATCCTGAAATGAAGAAGAAAGGAAAAACAGAATCTGCAGATAGGTTGCTAAAGAAATGAAATGGTGAGAGAAAGGGAGGGCAAATTCGAAACTGAGAGAAAACAGTAAAAGTGACTGGGATGAAAAGTAGTGCAGGCAAGTGGCCCAAAACTGGCTCAAATATCCCTAAAAAAGGTGGCTGGAAGTAAAGCAAAACCTTGCTGAAATGACTGGAAAGCATCCTGAAATGAAGGAAGCGAGGATAAAATAGGAATCTGTAGAGAGGTTGCTAAAGAAATTAAATGGTGAGAGAAAGGGAGGGCAATTTCAGAAACAGAGAGAAAAAAGTAAAAGTGACTGGGATGACAAGTAGTGCCGAAATGCTCAAAACTTGCTTTTTAATTATCCCTAAAACATGCTGGAATCATGGAGGAATGAAAAAGTCAAAGCGTGTTGAGAGGCTGATAAAAGAAAAGGAATGAGCAAAAACCAGGGGAAAATTCCGAAACCAAGAAAACACTAAAAGTACATGGATGACAGGAAGTGCAGAATATGCACCAAAGCTTGCCCAAATGATGCCTATTGAATTGCAGGATTTCATTCCCTATTCTGAAAGGGGAAGGATTTCCTTTCAGGAAAAGAGAATGAAATCCTGAAATGAAAGGACAAAGTCTGAGAAACCGCAGGAAAGGAGATATGATGTAATGAAATGAAATGAAAGAAATCGAAGAAATCG
>JAREIS010003119.1:0-26174 GCA_030060385.1 Muscicapa striata striata | reverse complement strand
CTTGTATTAAGAAACTGGGAGGGTGTGGTTTTTTCAGAGGAAAATGTCCAGTGTTCGTGTCCAGGGCAATGGGCCTGAGACTGGGCGTCTGACAGCTAAAATTCCGAACGGATCAGGATTTCTCCCAGACTAAAGATGCCACCACTGAGAACCCTGGCTACTTTCGGAGAGACTGTATCTTCTACCTGAAGTGTATTAAGAAACTGGGAGGTTGTGGCTTTTACAGAGGGAAAATGGCCAATGTTCATATCCAGGGCTCTTGGCAGAGCCTGGGCATCTGAAACCTCAAATTCGAAACAATCAGGATTTCTCCCAGACTAAAAATGTCACCACTGAGAACCCTGGCTGTCATGGAGTACCAAAAGCCTCCTCTAAATGGATATTACAAAAGTGGTGAAGTGATCTTTATTTCACAGAGAAATAGGCCCTTCTTTGCATGCAGGGGCATGGTCCTGAGACTGGGCTTCGGCCTGCTAAAATTACAAACCTAATGTTTTCTCCCAGACTAAAGATGCCAGCAGTTAGAAGCCTGGCTACTTTTGGAGAGACCAACACTACCTCCAAACTGGTATTAAGAAACTGGGAGGGTATGGTTTTTTTCAGAGGGAAAATTGCCCATGTTCGTAGCCAGGGCAATGGGCCTGAGACTGGGCGTCTGAAACCTCAGATTCCGAAGCAATCAGAATTTCTCCCAAACTAATCATGCCACCGTATATAATCCTGGCTACTTTTGGAGAGACAATATCTTCCTCCAAACTTGTATTAAGAAACTGGGAGGATGTGGTTTATTTCAGAGTAAAATGTCCAGTGTTCGTTTCCAGGGCCCTTGGCCTGAGACTGGGCGTTTGACAGCTGAAATTCCGAATGGATCAGGATTTCTCCCAGACTAAAGATGCCACCTGTTATAACCCTGGCTGCTTTTGAAGGGACTGTATCTTCCTCCTAAATGGTATTAAGAATCTGGGAGGGTGTGGTTTTTTACAGAGGGAAAATGGCCAATGTTCATATCCAGGGCCCTTGGTTGGAGACGGGTCGTCTGATACCTCAAATTCCGAAGCAATCAGGATTTCTCCCAGACTAAAAATGCCACCACTTAGAATCGTGGGTACCTCCGGAGAGACAATGTCTTCCTCCAAACTTCTATTAAGAAACTGGGAGGGTGTGGTTTTTTTCAGAGGAAAATGTCCAGTGTTCGTGTCGAGGGCAATGGGCCTGAGACTGGGCATCTGACAGCTAAAATTCCGAACGGATCAGGATTTCTCCCAGACTAAAGATGCCACCAGTTATAACCCTGGCTACTTTTGGAGAGACTGTATCTTCCTCCTAAATGGTATTAAGAAACTGGGAGGTTGTGGTTTTTTACAGAGGGAAAATGGCCAATGTTCATATCCAGGGCGCTTGGCATGAGACTGGGCGTCCGAAACCTCAAATTCTGAAGCAATCAGGATTTCTCCCAGACTAAAAATGCCACCACTTAGAGTCGTGGGTACCTCCGGAGAGACAATGTCTTCCTCCAAACTTCTATTAAGAAATTGGGAGGGTGTGGTTTTTTTCAGAGGAAAATGTCCAGTGTTCGTGTTGATGGCAATGGGCCTGAGACTGGGCGTCTGACAGCTAAAATTCCGAACGGATCAGGATTTCTCCCAGACTAAAGATGCCACCAGTTATAAACCTGGCTACTTTCGGAGAGACTGTATCTTCCTCCTAAATGGTATTAAGAAACTGGGAGGGTGTGGTTTTTTACAGAGGGAAAATGGCCAATGTTCATATCCAGGGCCCTTGGCCTGAGCCTGGGCATCTGAAACCGCAAATTTCGAAACAATCAGGATTTCTCCCAGACTAAAAATGCCACCACTGAGAACCCTGGCTGTTCATGGAGTGCCAAAAGCCTCCTCTAAATGGATATTACAAAAGTGGTGAAGTGATCTTTATTTCACAGAGAAATAGGCCCTTCTTTGCATGCAGGGGCATGGTCCTGAGACTGGGCTTCGGCCTGCTAAAATTCCAAACCTAATGTTTTCTCCCAGACTAAAGATGCAAGCGGTTAGAAGCCTGGCTACTTTTGGAGAGACCAACACTACCTACAAACTGGTATTAAGAAACTGGGAGGGTATGGTTTATTTCAGAGGAAAATGTCCAGTGTTCGTTTCCAGGGCCCTTGGCCTGAGACTGGGCGTTTGACAGCTCAAATTCCGAATGGATCAGGATTTCTCCCAGACTAAATATGCCAACAGTTATAACCCTAACTACTTTTGGGGAGACTGTATCTTCTACCTAAAGTGTATTAAGAAACTGGGAGTTTGTGGTTTTTTACAGAGGGAAAATGGCCAATGTTCATATCCAGGGCCCTTGGCCGGAGACAGGTCGTCTGATACCTCAAATTCCGAAGCAATCAGGATTTCTCCCAGACTAAAAATGCCACCACTTAGAATCGTGGGTACCTCTGGAGAGACAATGTCTTCCTCCAAACTTGTATTAAGAAACTGGGAGGGTGTGGTTTTTTTCAGAGGAAAATGTCCAGTGTTCGTGTTGAGGGCAATGGGCCTGAGACTGGGCGTCTGACAGCTAAAATTCCGAACGGATCAGGATTTCTCCCAGACTAAAGATGCCACCACTGAGAACCCTGGCTACTTTCGGAGAGACTGTATCTTCTACCTGAAGTGTATTAAGAAACTGGGAGGTTGTGGCTTTTTACAGAGGGAAAATGGCCAATGTTCATATCCAGGGCCCTTGGCCAGAGCCTGGGCATCTGAAACCGCAAATTTCGAAACAATCAGGATTTCTCCCAGACTAAAAATGTCACCACTGAGAACCCTGGCTGTTCATGGAGTGCCAAAAGCCTCCTCTAAATGGATATTACAAAAGTGGTGAAGTGATCTTTATTTCACAGAGAAATAGGCCCTTCTTTGCATGCAGGGGCATGGTCCTGAGACTGGGCTTCGGCCTGCTAAAATTCCAAACCTAATGTTTTCTCCCAGACTAAAGATGCCAGCAGTTAGAAGCCTGGCTACTTTTGGAGAGACCAACACTGCCTCCAAACTGGTATTAAGAAACTGGGAGGGTATGGTTTTTTTCAGAGGGAAAATTGCCCATGTTCGTAGCCAGGGCAATGGGCCTGAGACTGGGCGTCTGAAACCTCAGATTCCGAAGCAATCAGAATTTCTCCCAAACTAATCATGCCACCGTATATAATCCTGGCTACTTTTGGAGAGACAATATCTTCCTCCAAACTTGTATTAAGAAACTGGGAGGGTGTGGTTTATTTCAGAGTAAAATGTCCAGTGTTCGTTTCCAGGGCCCTTGGCCTGAGACTGGGCGTTTGACAGCTCAAATTCCGAATGGATCAGGATTTCTCCCAGACTAAAGATGCCACCTGTTATAACCCTGGCTGCTTTTGAAGAGACTGTATCTTCCTCCTAAATGGTATTAAGAATCTGGGAGGGTGTGGTTTTTTACAGAGGGAAAATGGCCAATGTTCATATCCAGGGCCCTTGGTTGGAGACGGGTCGTCTGATACCTCAAATTCCGAAGCAATCAGGATTTCTCCCAGACTAAAAATGCCACCACTTAGAATCGTGGGTACCTCCGGAGAGACAATGTCTTCCTCCAAACTTCTATTAAGAAACTGGGAGGGTGTGGTTTTTTTCAGAGGAAAATGTCCAGTGTTCGTGTCGAGGGCAATGGGCCTGAGACTGGGCATCTGACAGCTAAAATTCCGAACGGATCAGGATTTCTCCCAGACTAAAGATGCCACCAGTTATAACCCTGGCTACTTTCGGAGAGACTGTATCTTCCTCCTAAATGGTATTAAGAAACTGGGAGGTTGTGGTTTTTTACAGAGGGAAAATGGCCAATGTTCATATCCAGGGCGCTTGGCATGAGACTGGGCGTCCGAAACCTCAAATTCTGAAGCAATCAGGATTTCTCCCAGACTAAAAATGCCACCACTTAGAGTCGTGGGTACCTCCGGAGAGACAATGTCTTCCTCCAAACTTCTATTAAGAAATTGGGAGGGTGTGGTTTTTTTCAGAGGAAAATGTCCAGTGTTCGTGTTGATGGCAATGGGCCTGAGACTGGGCGTCTGACAGCTAAAATTCCGAACGGATCAGGATTTCTCCCAGACTAAAGATGCCACCAGTTATAAACCTGGCTACTTTCGGAGAGACTGTATCTTCCTCCTAAATGGTATTAAGAAACTGGGAGGGTGTGGTTTTTTACAGAGGGAAAATGGCCAATGTTCATATCCAGGGCCCTTGGCCTGAGCCTGGGCATCTGAAACCGCAAATTTCGAAACAATCAGGATTTCTCCCAGACTAAAAATGCCACCACTGAGAACCCTGGCTGTTCATGGAGTGCCAAAAGCCTCCTCTAAATGGATATTACAAAAGTGGTGAAGTGATCTTTATTTCACAGAGGAATAGGCCCTTCTTTGCATGCAGGGGCATGGTCCTGAGACTGGGCTTCGGCCTGCTAAAATTACAAACCTAATGTTTTCTCCCAGACTAAAGATGCCAGCAGTTAGAAGCCTGGCTACTGTTGGAGAGATCAACACTACCTCCAAACTGGTATTAAGAAACTGGGATGGTGTGGTTTTGTTCAGAGGAAAATGTCCAGTGTTCGTGTTGAGGGCAATGGGCCTGAGACTGGGTGTCTGAAACCTCAAATTCCGAAGGGATCAGGGTTTCTCCCAGACTAAAGATGCCACCAGTTATAACCCTGGCTACTTTTGGATAGACTGTATCTTCTACCTAAACTGTATTAAGAAACTGGGAGTTTGTGGTTTTTACAGAGGGAAAATTGCCAATGTTCATATCCAGGGCCCTTGGCCTGAGACCGGGCGCCTGAAACCTCAAATTCCGAAGCAATCAGGATTTCTCCCAGACTAAAAATGCCACCACTTAGAATCGTGGCTACTTCTGGAGAGACAATGTCTTCCTCCAAACTTGTATTAAGAAACTGGGAGGGTGTGGTTTTTTTCAGAGGAAAATGTCCAGTGTTCGTGTTGAGGGCAATGGGCCTGAGACTGGGCGTCTGACAGCTAAAATTCCGAACGGATCAGGATTTCTCCCAGACTAAAGATGCCACCACTGAGAACCCTGGCTACTTTCGGAGAGACTGTATCTTCTACCTAAATGGTATTAAGAAACTGGGAGGTTGTGGCTTTTACAGAGGGAAAATGGCCAATGTTCATATCCAGGGCCCTTGGCCAGAGACAGGCCGTCTGAAACCTCAAATTCCGAATGGATCAGGATTTCTCCCAGACTAAAAATGCCACCACTGAGAACCCTGGCTGTTCATGGAGTGCCAAAAGCCTCCTCTAAATGGATATTACAAAAGTGGTGAAGTGATCTTTATTTCACAGAGGAATAGGCCCTTCTTTGCATGCAGGGGCATGGTCCTGAGACTGGGCTTCGGCCTGCTAAAATTCCAAACCTAATGTTTTCTCCCAGACTAAAGATGCCAGCAGTTAGAAGCCTGGCTACTGTTGGAGAGACCAACACTACCTCCAAACTGGTATTAAGAAACTGGGAGGGTGTGGTTTATTTCAGAGTCTGGTGAGACAATGACTTCCTCCAAACTTGTATTAAGAAACTGGGAGGGTGTGGTTTTTTTCAGAGGAAAATGTCCAGTGTTCGTGTCCAGGGCAATGGGCCTGAGACTGGGCGTCTGACAGCTAAAATTCCGAACGGATCAGGATTTCTCCCAGACTAAAGATGCCACCACTGAGAACCCTGGCTACTTTCGGAGAGACTGTATCTTCTACCTGAAGTGTATTAAGAAACTGGGAGGTTGTGGCTTTTTACAGAGGGAAAATGGCCAATGTTCATATCCAGGGCCCTTGGCCAGAGCCTGGGCATCTGAAACCGCAGATTTCGAAACAATCAGGATTTCTCCCAGACTAAAAATGTCACCACTGAGAACCCTGGCTGTTCATGGATTGCCAAAAGCCTCCTCTAAATGGATATTACAAAAGTGGTGAAGTGATCTTTATTTCACAGAGAAATGGGCCCTTCTTTGCATGCAGGGGCATGGTCCTGAGACTGCGCTTCGGCCTGCTAAAATTCCAAACCTAATGTTTTCTCCCAGACTAAAGATGCCAGCAGTTAGAAGCCTGGCTACTTTTGGAGAGACCAACACTGCCTCCAAACTGGTATTAAGAAACTGGGAGGGTATGGTTTTTTTCAGAGGAAAAATGGCCCATGTTTGCATCCAAGGCAGAGGTCCTGAGACTGGGCGTCTGAAATCTCAATTTCCAAAGCCATCAGGATTTCTCCCACACTAAAGATGCCACCACTTAGAATCTTGGATATTTTTGGAGAGACAATGTCTTCCTCAGAACTGCTATTAAGAAACTCTGAAGTTGTGGTTTTTTTCAGAGGAAAATTTCCAGCGTTCCTGTCGAGGGCAACGGACCTGAGACTGGGCGTCTGACAGCTAAAATCCTGAATGGATCAAGATTTCTCCAAGACTAAATATGCCACAACTGAGAACACTGGCTACTTTTGGAGAGACCAACACTACCTCAAAACTGGTATTAAGACACTGGGAGGGTGTGGTTTATTTCAGAGGAAAAAATGGCCAATGTTCTTATCCAGGCACCTTGGCCTGAGACTGGGTGTATGACAGCTCAAATTCCGAAATGATCAAGATTTCTCCTAGACTAAAGATGCCTCCGCATAGAATCTTGGCTAGTTTTGGAGAGACTGTATCTTCCTCCTGAATGGTATTAAAAACTGGAGGGTCTGGTTTTTTACAGAGGGAAAATGGCCAAAGTTCATATCCAGGGCCCTTGAGCTGATACTGGGCGTCTGAGACCTCAAATTCCGAAGGGATCAGGATTTCTCCCAGACTAAAAATGCCACCACTTAGAATCGTGGCTACTTCTGGAGAGACAATGTCTTCCTCCAAACTTGTATTAAGAAACTGGGAGTGTGTGGTTTTTTTCAGAGGAAAATGTCCTGTGTGCGTGTCCAGGGCAATGGGCCTGAGACTGGGCATCTGAAACCTCAAATTCCGAAGCAATCAGGATTTCTCCCAGACTAAAAATGCCACCACTTAGAATCCTGGCTACTTCTGGAGAGACAATGTCTTCCTCCAAACTTGTATTAAGAAACTGGGAGGGTGTGGTTTTTTTCAGAGGTAAATGTCCACTGTTCGTGTCCAGGGCAATGGGCCTGAGACTGGGCGTCTGACAGTTAAAATTCTGAATGGATCAAGATTTCTCCCAGACTAAAGATGCTACCCCCTTAGAACCCTGGCTACTATTGCAGATAAAATGTCCTTCTGCAATCTGGTATTAAGAAACTGGAACTCTATGGTTTTTTTGTGACCAAAAAAATGGCCTATGTTTGTATCCAGGGCAATGGGCGTGCGACTGGGTGTCTGACATCTAAAATTCCGAAGCAATCAGGATTTCTCCCAGACTAAAAATGCTACCACTGAGAATCTTGGCTATTTTGGAGAGACTATGTCTTCCTCAAAACTGCTATTAAAAAACTGGGAGGGTGCGGTTTTTTTTCGCAGGGAAAAAGGCCATTTTTCATATCCAGGGTAATTGGCCTGAGACTGGGCGTCTGACAGCTCAAATTCCAAAGGGATCAGGATTCCTCCTAGACTAAAAATGCCACCAGTTACAACCCTGTCTACTTTTGGAGAGACTGTATCTTCCTCCTCAGTGGTATTAAGAAACTAGGAGGGTGTGTTTTTTTCAGAGGAAAAGGGCCCATGTTCGTGTCCAGGGCAATGGGCCTGAGACTGGGCGTCTGACATATAAAATTCGGAAAGGATCAGGATTTTTCCCAGACTAAAGATGCCACCACCTAGAATTCTGGCATCTTTTGGAGAGTCAATGTCTTCCTAAAAACTGGTGTTAAGAAACTGGGAGGGTGTGGTTTTTTCAGAGGGAAAATTGCCAATGTTCGTAGGCTGGGTACGTGGCCTGAGACTGGGCGTTCGACAGCTAAACTTCCGAAAGGATCAGGATTTCTCCCAGACTAAAAATGCCACCCCTTAAAAACCTTGGCTACTATTGCCGATAAAATGTCTTTCTCCAAACTGGTATTGAGAAACTGGAAGGGTGTGGTTTTTTTCAGAGAAAAATGGTCCATGTTCGTAGCCAGGGCAATGGGCCTGAGACTGGGCGTCTGACAGCTAAAATTCCGAATGGATCAGGATTTGTCCCACACTAAGGATGTCAGCAGTTAGAAGCCTGACTCCTTTTGGAGAGTCCATCACTAGCTCCAAACTGGTATTAAGAAACTGGGAGGGTATGGTTTTTTTCAGAGGGAAAATGGCCAATGTTCGAATCGAGGGTAATTGACCTTAACCTGGACGTCTGAAAGGTCAAATTCTGAAGGGATCAAGATTTCTCCTAGACTAAAGATGCACCTCTCAGAACCCTGGCTACTTTTGAAGAGACTGTATCTTCCTCCTAAATGGCATTAAGAAACTGGGAGGGTGTGGTTTCTTAAAGAGCGAAAAAATCCAATGTTCATATCCAGGGCAGTGGGATCGAGGCTGAGCGTCGTGACAGCTAAAATTCCGGATGGATCAGGATTTCTCCCAGACTAAAGATGCCGCCCCTTAGAACCCTGCCAACTATTGCAAATAAAATGTCATCCGCTAAGCTGCTATTAAGAAACTTGGAGGGGGTTGTTTTTTTTAGTAGAAAACGGCCCATGTTTTTATCCAAGGTAATTGGCCTGAGACTTGTTGTCGAACAGCTTAAATTCTGAAAGGATCAGGATTTCCCCCAGACTAAAGATGCCACCAGTTATAAACCTGGCTACTTTTGGAGAGACTGTATCTTCCTTTTAAAGTGTATTAAGAAACTGGGAGGGTGTGGTATTTTACAGAGGGAAAAAAGCCAATGTTCATATCAAGGGCCTTTGGCCTGAGACCGGGCGTCTGAAACCTCAAATTCCGAAGCAATCAGGATTTCTCCCAGACTAAAAATGCTACCACTGAGAACCCTGGCTGTTCATGGAGAGCCAAAATCCTCCTCTAAATGAATATTACAAAAGTGGTGAAGTGATCTTTATTTCATAGAGAAATAGGCCCTTCTTTGCATGCAGGGGCATGGTCCTGAGACTGGGCTTCGGCCTCCTAAAATTCCAAACCCAATGTTTTCTCCCAGACTAAAGATGCCAGCAGTTAGAAGCCTGGCTACTGTTGGAGAGGTCAACACTACCTCCAAACTGGTATTAAGAAACTGGGATGGTGTGGTTTTGTTCAGAGGAAAATGTCCAGTGTTCGTGTTGAGGGCAATGGGCCTGAAACTGGGCGTCTGAAACCTCAAATTCCGAAGGGATCAGGGTTTCTCCCAGACTAAAGATGCCACCAGTTATAACTCTGGCTACTTTTGGAGAGACTGTATCTTCTACCTAAACTGTATTAAGAAACTGGGAGGTTGTGTTTTTTTACAGAGGGAAAATGGCCAGTGTTCATATCCAGGGCCCTGGGCCTGAGACCGGGCGTCTGAAACCTCAAATTCCGAAGCAATCAGGATTTCTCCCAGACTAAAAATGCCACCGCTTAGAATCGTGGATACCTCAGGAGAGACAATGACTTCCTCCAAACTTGTATTAAGAAACTGGGAGGGTGTGTTTTTTGCAGAGGAAAATGTCCAGTGTTCGTGTTGAGGGCAATGGGCCTGAGACTGGGCCTCTGACAGCTAAAATTCCGAACGGATCAGGATTTCTCCCAGACTAAAGATGCCACCACTGAGAACCCTGGCTACTTTCTGAGAGACTGTATCTTCCTCCTAAATGGTATTAAGAAACTGGGAGTGTGTGGTTTTTTACAGAGGGAAAATGGCCAATGTTCATATCCAGGCCGCTCGGCATGAGACTGGGCGTCCGAAACCTCAAATTCCGAAGCAATCAGGATTTCTCCCAGATTAAAAATGCTACCACTGAGAACCCTGGCTGTTCATGGAGAGCCAAAATCCTCCTCTAAATGAATATTACAAAAGTGGTGAAGTGATCTTTATTTCATAGAGAAATAGGCCCTTCTTTGCATGCAGGGGCATGGTCCTGAGACTGGGCTTCGGCCTGCTAAAATTCCAAACCTAATGTTTTCTCCCAGACTAAAGATGCCAGCGATTAGAAGCCTGGCTACTGTTGGAGAGACCAACACTACCTCCAAACTGGTATTAAGAAACTGGGAGGGTATGGTTTTTTTCAGAGGGAAAATTGCCCATGTTCGTAGCCAGGGCAATTGGGCTGAGACTGGGCGTCCGACACCTATAATTCGGAAGGGATCAGGATTTCTCCCAGACTAAAGATGCAACCTCTTAGAACCTTGGCTGCTTTTGAAGAGACTGGATCTTCCTCCTAAATGATATTATAAACTGGGAAGGTGTGGTTTTTGTTACAGAGGGAAAATGGCCAATGTTCATATCCAGGGCCCTTGGCCGGGAGACAGACCGTCTGAAATCTCAAATTCCGAATGGATCAGGATTTCTCCCAGACGAAAAATACTAACACTGAGAACTCTGGCTGTTCATGGAGTGCCAAAGCCTCCTCTAAATGGATATTACAAAAGTGGTGAAGTGATATTTATTTCACAGAGGATTAGGCCCTTCTTTGCATGCAGGGGCATGGTCCTGAAACTGAGCTTGACCTCCTAAAATTCCAAACCCAATGTTTTCTCCCAAACTAAACATGCCACCGTATATAATCTGGCTACTTTTGGAGAGACAATATCTTCCTCCAAACTTGTATTAAGAAACTGGGATGGTGTGGTTTTGTTCAGAGGAAGCGTCTAAACCTCAAATTCCGAAGGATCAGGATTTCTCCCAGACTAAAATGCCACATAGAACCCTGACTGTTATGGAGGCAAGCCTTCCTCTAAATGGTATTAAAAAGTGGTGAAGGATTGTTATTTACAGAGAAATGGCCAATCTTCTATCCAGGGGCATGGTCCTGAGACTAGGCTCGACCTGCAAAATTCCAAACAATGTTTTCTCCCAGACTAAAGATGCCAGCTTAGAACCTGGCTACTTTTGGAGAGACCAACATACCTCCAAACAGCTATTAAGAAACTGGGAGGTATGGTTTTTTCAGAGGGAAAATGTCCATGTTCGTAGTCCAGGGCAATGGGCTGAGACTGGGCGTCTGACACCTATAATTCGAAGGATCAGGATTTCTCCCAGACTAAAGATGCAACCTCTAGAACCTGGATGCTTTGAAGAGACTGATCTTCCTCAAATGATATTAAGAAACTGGGAGGTGTGATTTTTTACAGAAGGAAAATTGCAATGTTCATATCCAGGGCCCTTGGCCTGAGCCTGGGCATCTGAAACGTCAAATTCAAACAATCAGGATTTCTCCCAGACTAAAAATGCCACCACTGAGAACCCTGGCTGTTCATGGGAGAAAGCTCCTCCTAATTGGATACTACAAAATGGTGAAGTATCTTATTTCACAGAGAAATAGCCTTCTTTGGATGACCAAGGAAAGGATGGTTACAGGGGAATGGAGCTTCGGCTGCTAACTTCAACCTAATCGTTTCTCAGACTAAAATGCCACATAGAACCTGGCTATGGAGGCACCTCTCTAAATGGATTAAAAATGGGAAGGATGTTTTTCAAGGAAATACCCATTTGATGCAGGGCATGGCCTGAGACTGGCTCTGCAAAATTCCAACTAATGTTTTCTCCCAACTAAAGATGCCAGCGTTAGAACCTGGCTACTTTGGAGAGACAACACTCCTCCAAACTGTATTAAGAAACTGGGAGGTGTGGTTTTTTCAGAGGAAATGTCCAGTGTTCGTTGAGGGCAGCTGGCCTGAGACTCAAGGTCTGACACCCAAAATTCGAACGATCAGAATTTCTTCCATACTAAAGATGCCACCACTGAGAACCCTGGCTACTGGAGCGACTGTATCTTCCTCCTAAATGGTCATTAAGAAACTGGGAGGTTGTGGTTTTTACAGAGGGAGCACAATGTTCATATCCAGGGCGCTTGGCATGAGACTGGGCTACCAAACCAAATTCGAATGGATCAGGATTTCTCCCAGACGAAAAATGCTAACACTGAGAACTCTGGCTGTTCATGGAGTGCCAAAAGCCTCCCCAAATGGATATTACAAAAGTGGTGAAGTGATCTTTATTTCACAGAGAAATAGGCCCATCTTTGCAGGGCAGGGGCATGGTCCTGAGACTGGGCTTCGTCCTGCTAAATTCCAAACCTAATGTTTTCTCTCCCAGACTAAAAATGCAGCAGTTAGAAGCCTGGCTACTGTTGGAGAGACCAACACTACCTCCAAACTGGTATTAAGAAACTGGGATGGTGTGGGTTTTGTTCAGAGGAAAAGGTCCAGTGTTCGTAGTTGGAGGGCAATGTGGCCTGAGACTGGGCGCCTGACAGCTAAAATTCGAAGGGATCAGGGATTTCTCCCAGACTAAAGATGCCACCCAGTTATAACCCTGGCTACTTTTGAGAGACTGTATCTTCTACCCAGTGTATTAAGAAACTGGGAGGGTGTGTTTTTTACAGAGGGAAAAATTGCCAATGTTCATATCCAGGGCCCTTGGCCGAGACAGGCCGCCTGAAACCTCAAATTCCTAAGCAATCAGATTTCTCCCAGACTAAAAAAATGCCACCACTTAGAATCGTGGGTACCTCTGGAGAGACAATGTCTTCTCCAAACTTCTATTAAGAAACTGGGAGGGTCTGGTTTTTATTCAGAGGAAGCCCAGTGGGTTCTTGCTGAGAATGGGCCTGAAATTCTGGGGTGCCTTGAAACTCAAATTCCAAGGGACTTGTGGATTTCTCCTAGACTAAAATGCCACCTAGTTATAACCCTGGCTACTTTTGGAGAGACTGTATCTTCTACGTAATGTGTATTAAGGAACTGGGAGTGTGTGTGTGTTTTTAGAGAGGGAAAATTGCCAATGCTCATATCCAGGGCCCTTGGCCTGAGACCGGGCGCCTGAAACCTCAAATTCGAAGCACCGTGATTTCTCCCAGACTAAAATGCCACCACTTAGAATCGGGCTACTTCTGGAGACAATGTCTTCCTCCAAACTTGTATTAAGAAACTGGGAGGGTGTGTTTTTTTCAGAGTAAAATGTCCAGTGTTCCTTTCCAGGGCAATGGGCCTGAGACTGGGCGTCTGGACAGCTAAATTTCCGAACGGATCAGGATTTCTCCCAGACCAAAAGATGCCACCACTGAGAACCCTGGCTACTTTCGGAGAGACTGTATCTTCTACCTAAAGTGTATTAAGAAACTGGGACGCTTGTGGCTTTTTTACAGAGGGAAAATGGCCAATGTTCAAACTAGGCTCTTGGCATGAGACTGGGCGGCCGAAACCTCAAATTCCGAAGCAATCAGGATTTCTCCGAGACTAAAAATGCCACCACTGAGAACCCTGGCTGTTCATGGAGTGCCAAAAGCCTCCTCTAAATGGATATTACAAAAGTGGTGAAGTGATCTTTATTTCACAGAGAAATAGGCCCTTCTTTGCATGCAGGGGCATGGTCCTGAGACTGGGCTTCGGCCTGCTAAAATTACAAACCTAATGTTTTCTCCCAGACTAAAGATGCAAGCGGTTAGAAGCCTGGCTACTTTTGGAGAGACCAACACTACCTACAAACTGGTATTAAGAAACTGGGAGGGTATGGTTTATTTCAGAGGAAAATGTCCAGTGTTCGTTTCCAGGGCCCTTGGCCTGAGACTGGGCGTTTGACAGCTCAAATTCCGAATGGATCAGGATTTCTCCCAGACTAAATATGCCAACAGTTATAACCCTAACTACTTTTGGGGAGACTGTATCTTCTACCTAAAGTGTATTAAGAAACTGGGAGTTTGTGGTTTTTTACAGAGGGAAAATGGCCAATGTTCATATCCAGGGCCCTTGGCCGGAGACAGGTCGTCTGATACCTCAAATTCCGAAGCAATCAGGATTTCTCCCAGACTAAAAATGCCACCACTTAGAATCGTGGGTACCTCTGGAGAGACAATGTCTTCCTCCAAACTTCTATTAAGAAACTGGGAGGGTGTGGTTTTTTCAGAGGAAAATGTCCAGTGTTCGTGTTGAGGGCAATGGGCCTGAGACTGGGCGTCTGACAGCTAAAATTCTGAACGGATCAGGATTTCTCCCAGACTAAAGATGCCACCACTGAGAACCCTGGCTACTTTCGGAGAGACTGTATCTTCTACCTGAAGTGTATTAAGAAACTGGGAGGTTGTGGCTTTTTACAGAGGGAAAATGGCCAATGTTCATATCCAGGGCCCTTGGCCAGAGCCTGGGCATCTGAAACCGCAAATTTCGAAACAATCAGGATTTCTCCCAGACTAAAAATGTCACCACTGAGAACCCTGGCTGTTCATGGAGTGCCAAAAGCCTCCTCTAAATGGATATTACAAAAGTGGTGAAGTGATCTTTATTTCACAGAGAAATAGGCCCTTCTTTGCATGCAGGGGCATGGTCCTGAGACTGGGCTTCGGCCTGCTAAAATTCCAAACCTAATGTTTTCTCCCAGACTAAAGATGCCAGCAGTTAGAAGCCTGGCTACTGTTGGAGAGACCAACACTACCTCCAAACTGGTATTAAGAAACTGGGAGGGTGTGGTTTATTTCAGAGTAAAATGTCCAGTGCTTGTTTCCAGGGCCCTTGGCCTGAGACTGGGCGTTTGACAGCTGGAATTCCGAATGGATCCGGGATTTCTCCCAGACTAAAGATGCCACCTGTTATAACCCTGGCTGCTTTTGAAGAGACTGTATCTTCCTCCTAAATGGTATTAAGAAACTGGGAGGGTGTGGTTTTACAGAGGGAAAAATGGCCAATGTTCATATCCAGGGCCCTTGGCATAGAGACGTGGACGTCTTGATACCTCAAATTCAAGCAATCAGGATTTCTCCCAGACTAAAAATGCCACCACTTAGAATCGTGGGTACCTCCGAGAGACAATGTCTTCCTCCAAACTTCTATTAAGAAACTGGGAGGGTGTGGTTTTTTCAGAGGAAAATGTCCAGTGTTCGTGTTTTAGGGCAATGGGCCTGAGACTGGGCATCTGACAGCTAAAATTCCGAACGGATCAGGATTTCTCCCAGACTAAAGATGCCACCAGTTATAACCTGGCTACTTTCGGAGACTGTATCTTCCTCCTAAATGGTATTAAGAAACTGGGAGGTTGTGGTTTTTACAGAGGGAAAATGGCCAATGTTCATATCCAGGGCGCTTGGCATGAGACTGGGCGTCCAAACCTCAAATTCTGAAGCAATCAGGATTTCTCCCAGACTAAAAATGCCACCACTTAGAGTCGTGGGTACCTCCGGAGAGACAATGTCTTCCTCCAAACTTCTATTAAGAAACTGGGAGGGTGTGGTTTTTTTCAGAGGAAAATGTCCAGTGTTCCGTGTTGATGGCAATGGGCCTGAGACTGGGCGCCTGACAGCTAAAATTCCGAACGGATCAGGATTTCTCCCAGACTAAAGATGCCACCAGTTATAAACCTGGCTACTTTGGGAGAGACTGTATCTTCCTCCCAAATGGTATTAAGAAACTGGGAGGGTGTGGTTTTTTACAGAGGGAAAATGGCCAATGTTCATATCCAGGGCCCTTGGCCTGGAGCCAGGGCATCTGAAACCGCAAATTCCAAATGGATCAGGATTTCTCCCAGACTAAAAATGCCACCACTGAGAACCCTGGCTGTTCATGGAGAGCCAAAAGCCTCCTCTAAATGGATATTACAAAAAGTGGTGAAGTGATCTTTATTTCACAGAGGAATAGGCCCTTCTTTGCATGCAGGGGCATGGTCCTGAGACTGGGCTTCAGCCTGCTAAAATCCAAACCTAATGTTTTCTCCCAGACTAAAGATGCCAGCAGTTAGAAGCCTGGCTACTGTTGGAGAGATCAACACTACCTCCAAACTGGTTTTAAGAAACTGGGAGGGTGTGGTTTTGTTCAGAGGAAAATATCCAGTGTTCGTGGTTGAGGGCCCTTGGCCTGAGACTGGGTGTCTGGAAACCTCAAATTCCTAAGGGATCAGGGTTTCTCCCAGACTTAAGATGCCACCTGTTATAACCCTGGCTACTTTTGAATAGACTGTATCTTCTACCTAAACTGTATTAAGAAACTGGGAGGGTGTGGTTTTTACAGAGGGAAAAATGGCCAATGTTCATATCCAGGGCCTTGGCCTGAGACCGGTCGTCTGAAACCTCAAATTCAAGCTAATCAGGATTTCTCCCAGACTAAAAATGTCACCACTTAGAATCGTGCGTACTTCTGAGAGACAATGACTTCCTCTAAACTAGTATTAAGAAACTGAGGTGTGTTTTTTTTTCAGAGGAAAATGTCCAGTGTTCGTGTTGAGGGCAATGGGCCAGAAACTGCGCGTCTGACAGCTAAAATTACGAACGGATCAGGATTTCTCCCAGACGAAAGATGCTACCACTGAGAACCCTGGCTACATTCGGAGAGACTGTATCTTCCTCCTAAATGGTATTAAGAAACTGGGATGGTGTGTTTTTTTACAGAGGGAAAATGGCCAATGTTCATATCCAGGCACTTGGCCGAGACAGACCGTCAGAAACCCCTCAAATTCGAAGCAATCAGGATTTCTCCCAGACTAAAAATGCTAACACTGAGAACTCTGACTGTTCATGAGAGCCAAAAGCCTCCTATAAATGGATATCACAAAGTGGAGCAGTGATATTTATTTCACAGAGGAATAGGCCCTTCTTTGCATGCAGGGGCATGGTCCTGAGACTGGGCTTGCCTGCTAAAATTCCAAACCCAATGTTTTCCCAGACTAAAGATGCCAGCAGTTAGAAGCCTGGCTAGTGTTGGAGAGGTCAACACTACCTACAAACTGGTATTAAGAAACTGGGATGGGGTTTGCTCAGAGGAAAATGTCCAGTGTTCGTGTTGAGGGCAATGGGCCTGAAACTGGGCGTCTGAAACCAAATTCGAAGGGACTGGATTTCTCCCAGACTAAAAAATGCCACCAGTTATAACCCTGGCTACTTTTGGAGAGACTGTATCTTCTCCGTAATGTGTATTAAGGAACTGGAGTGTGTTTTTTAGAGAGGAAAATTGCCAATGTTCATATCCAGGGCCCTTGGCCTGAGACCGGGCGCCTGAAACCTCAAATTCGAAGCAACAGTGATTTCTCCCCAGACTAAAAATGCCACCACTTAGAATCGTGGCTACTTCTGAGAGAGACAATGTCTTCCCCTCCAAACTTGTATTAAGAAACTGGGAGGGTGTGGTTTTAAGAGTAAAATATCCAGTGTTCTTGTCCAGGCAATGGGGCCTGAGACTGGCTGCCTGACAGAGCTAAATTTCCGAACGGATCAGGATTTCTCCTGTGACTAAAGATGCCACCACTGAGAACCCTGGCTACTTTCGGAGACTGTATCTTCTACCTAAAGTGTATTAAGAAACTGGGATGTTGTGGCTTTTACAGAGGGAAAATGGCCACTGTTCATATCCAGGGCTCTTGGCATGAGACTGGGCGGCCGAACCTCAAATTCAAGCAATCAGGATTTCTCCGAGACCAAAATGCCACCACTGGGAGAACCCTGGCTGTTCATGGAGTGCCAAAAGCCTCCTAAATGGATATTACAAAAGTGGTGAAGTGATCTTTATTTCACAGAGGAATAGGCCCTTCTTTGCATGCAGGGGCATGGTCCTGAGACTGGGCCTCGGCCTGCTAAAATTCAAACCTAATGTTTTCTCCCAGACTAAAGATGCCAGCAGTTAGAAGCCTGGCTACTTTTGGAGAGACCAACACTGCCTCCAAACTGGTATTAAGAAACTGGGAGGGTATGGTTTTTTTCTCAGAACTGTATTAAGAAACTGAAGTTGTGGTTTTTTCAGAGGAAAATTCCAGTCCTGTCGAGGGCAAGGACCTGAGACTGGGCGTCTGACAGCTAAAATCCTGAATGGATCAAGATTTCTCCAAGACTAAATATGCCACAACGAGAACACTGGCTACTTTTGGAGAGACCAACACTACCTCAAAACTGGTATTAAGACACTGGAGGGTGTGGTTTATTTCAGAGGAAAAAATGGCCAATGTTCTTATCCAGGCACCTTGGCCTGAGACTGGGTGTATGACAGCTCAAATTCGAAATGATCAAGATTTCTCCTAGACTAAAGATGCCTCCGCATAGAATCTTGGCTAGTTTTGGAGAGACTGTATCTTCCTCCTGAATGGTATTAAAAACTGAGGGTGGTTTTTACAGAGGGAAAATGGCCAAAGTTCATATCCAGGGCCCTTGAGCTGATACTGGGCGTCTGAGACCTCAAATTCGAAGGGATCAGGATTTCTCCCAGACTAAAAATGCCACCACTTAGAATCGTGGCTACTTCTGGAGAGCAATGTCTTCCTCCAAACTTGTATTAAGAAACTGGGAGTGTGTGGTTTTTCAGAGGAAAATGTCCTGTGTCGTGTCCAGGGCAATGGGCCTGAGACTGGGCATCTGAAACCTCAAATTCAAGCAATCAGGATTTCTCCCAGACTAAAAATGCCACCACTTAGAATCCTGGCTACTTCTGGAGAGACAATGTCTTCCTCCAAACTTGTATTAAGAAACTGGGAGGGTGTGGTTTTTTCAGAGGTAAATGTCCACTGTTCGTGTCCAGGGCAATGGGCCTGAGACTGGGCGTCTGACAGTTAAAATTCTGAATGGATCAAGATTTCTCCCAGACTAAAGATGCTACCCTTAGAACCCTGGCTACTATTGCAGATAAAATGTCCTTCTGCAATCTGGTATTAAGAAACTGAACTCTATGGTTTTTGTGACCAAAAAATGGCTATGTTGTATCCAGGGCAATGGGCGCGACTGGTGTCTGACATCTAAAATTCAAGCAATCAGGATTTCTCCAGACTAAAAATGCTACCACTGAGAATCTTGGCTATTTTGGAGAGACTATGTCTTCTCAAAACTGCTATTAAAAACTGGGAGGTGCGGTTTTTGCAGGGAAAAAGGCCATTTTCATCAGGTAATTGGCCTGAGACTGGGCGTCTGACAGTTCAAATTCAAGAGGATCAGGATTCCTCCTAGACTAAAAACCTGCCACCAGTTACAACCCTGGCTACTTTTGGAGAGACTGTATCTTCCTCCTCAGTGGTATTAAAAACTGGGTGGGTGTGGTTTTCTCAAGAGCAAAAATGGCCTGTGTTCTTTTCCAGGCAATGGGCCTGGAGACTGGGCGTCTGACATATAAAATTCGGAAAGGATCAGGATTTTTTCCCAGACTAAAGATGCCACCACCTAGAATTCTGGCATCTTTGGAGAGTCAATGTTTTCTAAAAACTGGTGTTAAGAAACTGGGAGGGTGTGGTTTTTCAGAGGAAAATTGCCAATGTTCGTAGGCTGGGTCGTGGCCTGAGACTGGGCGGATTGACAGCTAAACTTCCGGGATCAGGATTTCTCCCAGACTAAAAATGCCACCCCTTAAAAACCTTGGCTACTATTGCCCGATAAAATGTCTTTCTCCAAACTGGTATTGAGAAACTGGAAGGGTGTGGGTTTTTTTCAGAGAAAATGGTCCATGTTCATGGCCAGGGCAATGGGCCTGAGACTGGGGCGTCTGACAGCTAAAATCCCGAATGGATCAGGATTTGTCCCACACTAAGGATGTCAGCAGTTAGAAGCCTGACTCCTTTTGGAGAGTCCATCACTAGCTCCAAACTGGTATTAAGAAACTGGGAGGGTATGGTTTTTTCAGAGGGAAAATGGCCAATGTTGCGTATCGAGGGTAATTGACCTTAACCTGGACGTCTGAAAGGTCAAATTCTGAAGGGATCAAGATTTCTCCCAGACTAAAGATGCACCTCTCAGAACCCAGGCTACTTTTGAAGAGACTGTATCTTCCTCCTAAATGGCATTAAGAAACTGGGAGGGTGTGGTTTCTTAAAGAGCGAAAAAATCCAATGTTCATATCCAGGGCAGTGGGATCGAGGCTGAGCGTCGTGACAGCTAAAATTCCGGATGGATCAGGATTTCTCCCAGACTAAAGATGCCGCCCCTTAGAACCCTGCCTACTATTGCAAATAAAATGTCATCCTCTAAGCTGCTATTAAGAAACTTGGAGGGGGTTGTTTTTTTTAGTAGAAAACGGCCCATGTTTTTATCCAAGGTAATTGGCCTGAGACTTGTTGTCGAACAGCTTAAATTCTGAAAGGATCAGTTTCCCCAGACTAAAGATGCCACCAGTTATAACCCTGGCTACTTTTGGAGAGACTGTATCTTCCTTTTAAAGTGTATTAAGAAACTGGGAGGGTGTGGTATTTTACAGAGGAAAAAGCCAATGTTCATATCCAGGGCCAATATCTTCCTCCAAACTTGTATTAAGAAACTGGGAGGGTGTGGTTTATTTCAGAGTAAAATGTCCAGTGTTCGTTTCCAGGGCCCTTGGCCTGAGACTGGGCGTTTGACAGCTCAAATTCCGAATGGATCAGGATTTCTCCCAGACTAAAGATGCCACCACTGAGAACCCTGGCTACTTTTGGAGAGACTGTATCTTCCTCCTAAATGGTATTAAGAAACAGGGAGGATGTGGTTTTTTTACAGAGGGAAAATGGCCAATGTTCATATCCAGGGCCCTTGGCCGGAGACAGGCCGTCTGAAACCTCAAATTTTGAAGAGATCAGGATTTCTCCCAGACTAAAGATGCCAGCAGTTAGAAGCCTGGCTACTTTTGGAGAGACTAACACTACCTGCAAACTGGTATTAAGAAACTGGGAGTGTATGGTTTTTTTCAGAGGGATAATTGCCGATGTTCGTAGCCAGGGAAATTGGGCTGAGACTGGGCGTCTGACACCTATATTTCAGAAGGGATCAGGATTTCTCCCAGACTAAAGATGCCACCAGTTAGAATCCTGGCTACTTTTGGAGAGACAATATCTTCCTCCAAACTTGTATTAAGAAACTGGGATGGTTTGGTTTTTTTCAGAGGAAAATGTCCAGTGTTCGTAGCCAGGGCAATTGGGCTGAGACTGGGCGTCTGACACCTATAATTCGGAAGGGATCAGGATTTCTCCCAGACTAAAGATGCCACCACTTAGAATCCTGGCTACTTCTGGATCGACAATATCTTCCTCCAAACTGGTATTAAGAAACTGGGAGGGTGTGGTTTATTTCAGAGGAAAATGTCCAGTGTTCTTGTTGAGGGAAAAGGGCCAGAGATTGGGCGTCTGACAGCTAAAATTCCGAACGGATCAGGATTTCTCCCAGACTAAAGATGTCACCACTGAGAACCATGACTACTTTTGGAGAGACTATATCTTCCACCTAAATGGTATTAAGAAACTGGGAGGGTGTGGTTTTTTACAGAGGGAAAATTGCCAATGTTCATATCCAGGGCCCTTGGCATGAGACTGGGCGTCCGAAACCTCAAATTCCGAAGCAATCAGGATTTCTCCCAGACTAAAAATGCCACCATTTAGAATCGTGGGTACCTCTGGAAAGACAATGTTTTCCTGCAAACTTGTAGTAAGAAACTGGGAGGGTATGGTTTTTTTCAGAGGGAAAATTGCCCATGTTCATAGCCCAGGCAATGGGCCTGAGACTGGGCGTCTGAAACGTCAGATTCCGAAGCAATCAGAATTTATCCCAAACTAAACATGCCACCGCATATAATCCTGGCTACTTTTGGAGAGACAAATATCTTCCTCCAAACTGGTATTAAGAAACTGGGAGGGTGTGGTTTATTTCAGAGTAAAATGTCCAGTGTTCGTTTCCAGGGCCCTTGGCCTGAGACTGGGCGTTTGACAGCTCAAATTCCGAATGGATCAGGATTTCTCCCAGACTAAAGATGCCACCACTGAGAACCCTGGTTACTTTTGGAGAGACTGTATCTTCCTCCTAAATGGTATTAAGAAACTGGGAGGTTGTGGTTTTTTACAGAGGGAAAATGGCCAATGTTCATATCCAGGGCACTTGGCCGGAGGCAGGCCGTCTGAAACCTCAAATTCCGAAGGAATCAGGATTTCTCCCAGACTAAAACTGCCACCACTGACAACCCTGGCTGTGCATGGTGTGCCAAAAGCCTCCTCTAGATGGATATTACAAAAGTGGTGAAGTGATCTTTATTTCACAGAGAAATAGGCCCTTCTTTGCATGCAGGGGCATGGTCCTGAGACTGGGCTTCGGCCTGCTAAAATTCCAAACCTAATGTTTTCTCCCAGACTAAAGATGCCAGCGGTTAGAAGCCTGGCTACTGTTGGAGAGACCAACACTACATCCAAACTGGTATTAAGAAACTGGGAGGGTATGGTTTTTTTCAGAGGGAAAATTGCCCATGTTCGTAACCAGGGCAATTGGGCTGAGACTGGGCGTCTGACACCTATAATTCGGAAGGGATCAGGATTTCTCCCAGACTAAAGATGCAACCTCTTAGAACCTTGGCTGCTTTTGAAGAGACTGGATCTTCCTCCAAAATGATATTAAGGAACTGGGAGGGTGTGATTTTTTACAGAGGGAAAATTGCAAATGTTCATATCCAGGGCCCTTGGCCTGCGACCAGGCGTCTGAAACCTCAAATTCCGAAGCAATCAGGATTTCTCCCAGACTAAAAGTTCCACCACTTAGAATCGTGACTACCTCTGGAGAGACAATGTCTTCCTCCAAAATTGTATTAAGAAACTGGGAGGGTATGGTTTTTTTTCAGAGGGAAAATGTCCGGTGTTCGTGTTGAGGGCAATGGGCCTGAGACTGGGCGTCTGACAGCTAAAATTCCGAACGGATCAGGATTTCTCCCAGACTAAAGATGCCACCAATAAGAACCCTGGCTACCTTTGGAGAGACTGTATCTTCCTCCTAAAGGGTATTAAATGACTGGGAGGTTGTGGTTTTTTACAGAGGGAAAATGGCCAATGTTCATATCCAGGGCCCTTGGCCGGAGACAGGCCGTCTGAAACCTCAAATTCCGAATGGATCAGGATTTCTCCCAGACGAAAAATGCTAACACTGAGAACTCTGGCTGTTCATGGAGAGCCAAAAGCCTCCTCTAAATGGATATCACAAAAGTGGTGAAGTGATCTTTATTTCACAGAGGAATAGGCCCTTCTTTGCATGCAGGGGCATGGTCCTGAGACTGGGCTTCGGCCTGCTAAAATTCCAAACCCAATGTTTTCTCCCAGACTAAAGATGCCATCAGTTTGAAGCCTGGCTATTGTTGGAGAGGTCAACACTACGTCCAAACTTGTATTAAGAAACTGCTAGGGTGTGGTTTTTTACAGAGGAAAATGTCCAGTGTTCGTGTTGAGGGCAATGGGCCTGAGACTGGGCGTCTGACAGCTAAAATTCCGAACGGATAAGGATTTCTCCCAGACTAAAGATGCCACCAGTTATAACCCTGGCTACTTTTGGAGAGACTGTATCTTCCTTTTACAGTGTATTAAGAAACTGGGAGGGTGTGGTATTTTACAGAGGGAAAATGGCCAATGTTCATATCCAGGGCCTTTGGCCTGAGACCGGGCGTCTGAAACCTCAAATTCCGAAGCAATCAGGATATCTCCCAGACTAAAAATGCCACCACTTAGAATCGTGGGTACCTCTGGAGAGACAATGTCTTCCTCCAAACTTGTATTAAGAAACTGGGAGGGTGTGGTTTTTTTCAGAGGAAAATGTCCAGTGTTCGTGTTCAGGGCAATGGGCCTGAGACTGGGCATCTGACAGCTAAAATTCCGAACGGATCAGGATTTCTCCCAGACTAAAGATGCCACCACTGAGAACCATGGCTACTTTCGGAAAGACTGGATCTTCCTATTAAATGGCATTAAGAAACTGGGATGGTGTGGTTTTGTTCAGAGGAAAATGTCCAGTGTTTGTGTTGAGGGCAATGGGCCTGAAACTAGGCGTCTGAAACCTCCAATTCCGAAAGGATCAGGATTTCTCCCAGATTAAAGATGCCACCAGTTATAACACTGGCAACTTCTGGAGAGACTGTATCTTCCTCCAAAATGGTATTAAGAAACTGGGAGGTTGTGGTTTTTTACAGAGGGAAAATGGCCAATGTTCATATCCAGGGCGCTTGGCATGAGACTGGGCGTCCGAAACCTCAAATTCCGAAGCAATCGGGAATTCTCCCAGACTAAAAATGCCACCACTGAGAACCCTGGCTGTTCATGGAGTGCCAAAAGCCTCCTCTAAATGGATATTACAAAAGTGGTGAAGTGATCTTTATTTCACAGAGAAATAGGCCCTTCTTTGCATGCAGGGGCATGGTCCTGAGACTGGGCTTCGGCCTGCTAAAATTCCAAACCTAATGTTTTCTACCAGACTAAAGATGCCAGCAGTTAGAAGCCTGGCTACTTTTGGAGAGACCAACACTACCTCCAAACTGGAATTAAGAAACTGGGAGGGTATGGGTTTTTTTCAGAGAGAAAATTGCCCATGTTCGTAGCCAGGGCAATTGGTCTTCGACTGGGCGTCTGAAACCTCAAATTCCGAAGCAATCAGAATTTCTCCCAAACTAAACATGCCACCGTATATAATCCTGGCTACTTTTGGAGAGACAATATCTTCCTCCAAACTTGTATTAAGAAACTGGGAGGGTGTGGTTTATTTCAGAGTAAAATGTCCAGTGTTCGTTTCCAGGGCCCTTGGCCTGAGACTGGGCGTTTGACAGCTCAAATTCCGAATGGATCAGGATTTCTCCCAGACTAAAGATGCCACCACTGAGAACCCTGGCTACTTTTGGAGAGACTGTATCTTCCTCCTAAATGGTATTAAGAAACAGGGAGGATGTGGTTTTTTTACAGAGGGAAAATGGCCAATGTTCATATCCAGGGCCCTTGGCCGGAGACAGGCCGTCTGAAACCTCAAATTTTGAAGAGATCAGGATTTCTCCCAGACTAAAGATGCCAGCAGTTAGAAGCCTGGCTACTTTTTGAGAGACTAACACTACCTGCAAACTGGTATTAAGAAACTGGGAGTGTATGGTTTTTTTCAGAGGGATAATTGCCGATGTTCGTAGCCAGGGAAATTGGGCTGAGACTGGGCGTCTGACACCTATATTTCAGAAGGGATCAGGATTTCTCCCAGACTAAAGATGCCACCAGTTAGAATCCTGGCTACTTCTGGTTCGACAATGTCTTCCTCCAAACTTGTATTAAGAAACTGGGATGGTTTGGTTTTTTTCAGAGGAAAATGTCCAGTGTTCGTAGCCAGGGCAATTGGGCTGAGACTGGGCGTCTGACACCTATAATTCGGAAGGGATCAGGATTTCTCCCAGACTAAAGATGCCACCACTGAGAATCCTGGCTACTTCTGGATCGACAATATCTTCCTCCAAACTGGTATTAAGAAACTGGGAGGGTGTGGTTTATTTCAGAGGAAAATGTCCAGTGTTCTTGTTGAGGGAAAAGGGCCAGAGATTGGGCGTCTGACAGCTAAAATTCCGAACGGATCAGGATTTCTCCCAGACTAAAGATGTCACCACTGAGAACCATGACTACTTTTGGAGAGACTATATCTTCCACCTAAATGGTATTAAGAAACTGGGAGGGTGTGGTTTTTTACAGAGGGAAAATTGCCAATGTTCATATCCAGGGCCCTTGGCATGAGACTGGGCGTCCGAAACCTCAAATTCCGAAGCAATCAGGATTTCTCCCAGACTAAAAATGCCACCATTTAGAATCGTGGGTACCTCTGGAAGGACAATGTTTTCCTGCAAACTTGTAGTAAGAAACTGGGAGGGTATGGTTTTGTTCAGAGGGAAAATTGCCCATGTTCATAGCCCAGGCAATGGGCCTGAGACTGGGTGTCTGAAACGTCAGATTCCGAAGCAATCAGAATTTATCCCAAACTAAACATGCCACCGCATATAATCCTGGCTACTTTTGGAGAGACAAATATCTTCCTCCAAACTGGTATTAAGAAACTGGGAGGGTGTGGTTTATTTCAGAGTAAAATGTCCAGTGTTCGTTTCCAGGGCCCTTGGCCTGAGACTGGGCGTTTGACAGCTCAAATTCCGAATGGATCAGGATTTCTCCCAGACTAAAGATGCCACCACTGAGAACCCTGGTTACTTTTGGAGAGACTGTATCTTCCTCCTAAATGGTATTAAGAAACTGGGAGGTTGTGGTTTTTACAGAGGGAAAATGGCCAATGTTCATATCCAGGGCACTTGGCCGGAGGCAGGCCGTCTGAAACCTCAAATTCGAAGGAATCAGGATTTCTCCCAGACTAAAACTGCCACCACTGACA
>JAREIS010003118.1:0-28728 GCA_030060385.1 Muscicapa striata striata | reverse complement strand
AGGCGTGTTCTTTGAGCAAATAAGCCTAGCAGCAGAGTGTTTTGTGTTTGGAAAGGGTGACAAACACCACATTTAGACGGAAATGGCTGCAGGATACAAACCGCGACGAAAGAAACTCAGTGCACCAGCGTGCTGTGCTGAGCGTATCAGTTGCCAGTGACTAGTGCTAAGAAGAAGGATCGGAACCAGCTAGCTTTGCTGCTACATACCTAATCGCCATGCAGCCTTCTGTGGTAAACATGACGCTTGCTGTTAGGCTCCGAGAGGCAGACAACACTTTGCTATGTGCAGTGCAAATGAGAGCTACTGTGTGAGGTGCACGCTTTCTTCTTAGCTTCAGGTACACTACTGTGCTCTTCGCTATGCAGACTCGAGAGCGTGCATTCTATTGATACTAGAAGAGTGGCAGACTGATATTAAACAGAGAGTTTAGAAGAAAATTGCACGTGCCAGGCGTGTTTTTTGAGCAAATAAACCTAGCTGCCGAGTGTTCTGTGTGGGGACCAAGTGTCAATTCCTCTCAGTTAGAGAGAAAACGCTGCAAGATACAAACGGCGAACAAGGAAACTCAGCACACCAGAGTGCCCTGCTGAGCGTATCATTTGCCAGTGACTAGTGCTAAGAAGCAGGATCAACGTGTGCTAGCTTTCTTACTGAATACATATTTGCCTTGCTCCGTTAAGGGGTAAATATTGGAGATGCAAGGATCTCATGTCTGTGTTTAGTGGACAGTGAGAACTACTGTGGTGTGTGCACTTTTTCTCCTTGTCCTCAGTTACACTTCTCTGCTTTTCGCTAAGCACTGTTAAAAAAAGGGCTTGGAACTCTTACAAGAAGCAGGGCAGACTGATACGGTACAGAGGCGTAGAAGAAAAATGCCCGTGCCAGGCGTGTTTTTGATCAAATAAGCCTAGCAGCAGAGTGTTTTGTGTTTGGAGAGGGTGACAAACACCACATTTAGACGGAAATGGCTGCAGGATACAAACCCCGACGAAAGAAACTCAGTGCACCAGAGTGCTGTGCTGAGCGTATCAGTTGCCAGTGACGAGTGCTGAGAAACAGGATCAACGTATGCTAGCTTTCTTACTGAATACCTATTCGTCTAGCTGCCTTCTGTGGTAAATATTGGCGATGCAATGATCTCATCTCTGTGTTTAGTGGACAGAGAGAACTACTGTAGTGTGTCCACTTTTTCTCCTTGTCTTCAGTTACATTTCTCTGCTTTTGGCTATGCAGAGTTAAAAGATTGCTTGGAACTCTTACAGGAAGCAGGGCAGATTGCTACGGTAGAGAGGGTTTAGAAAAAAATGCACGTGCCCGCCGTGTTTTTTGAGCAAATAAACCTAGCTGCAGAGTGTTCTGTGTGAGTACTAGGTGACAATCTACCTCTGTTAGAGAGAAGACGATGCAAGACACAAACCGCGAACAAGGAAACTCAGTGCACCAGAGTGCTGTGCTGAGCGTATCATTTGCCAGTGACGAGTGCTAAGAAGCAGGATCAACGTATGCTAGCTTTCTTACTGAATACCTATTCGTCTAGCTGCCTTCTGTGGTAAATATTGGAGATGCAGGGATCGCATGTCTATGTGTCGTGGACAGTGAGAAGTGCTGTGGTGTGTGCACTTTTCTCTTTATCTTCAGTTTCATTTCTCTGCTGCAGAGTTAAAAGATTGCTTGGAACTCTTACAAGAAGCAGGGCACACTGATACGGTAGAGAGGCATAGAAGAAAAGTGCACGTCCCAGCCGTGTTTTTAGAGCAAATAAACCTAGCAGCAGAGTGTTTTGTGTGAGGAGAGGGTGACAATCAGCTCATTTAGACGGAAATCGCTGCAGGATACAAACCGCGAAGAAAGAACCGCAGCACACCAGGGTGCCCTGCTGCGCGTATCATTTGCCAGTGACTAGTGCTAAGAAGCAGGATCAACGTATGCTAGCTTTCTTACTGAATACATATTTGCCTTGCTCCGTTAAGGGTAAATATTGGAGATGCAAGGATCTCACGTCTGTGTTTAGTGGACAGTGAGAACTACTGTGGTGTGTGCACTTTTTCTCCTTGTCCTCAGTTACACTTCTCTGCTTTTCGCTAAGCACTGTTAAAAACAGGGCTTGGAACTCTTACAAGAAACAGGGCAGACTGATACGATAGAGAGGATAGAAGAAAAATGCCCGTGCCAGGCGTGTTCTTTGAGCAAATAAGCCTAGCAGCAGAGTGTTTTGTGTTTGGAAAGGGTGACAAACACCACATTTAGACGGAAATGGCTGCAGGATACAAACCGCGACGAAAGAAACTCAGTGCACCAGCGTGCTGTGCTGAGCGTATCAGTTGCCAGTGACTAGTGCTAAGAAGAAGGATCGGAACCAGCTAGCTTTGCTGCTACATACCTAATCGCCATGCAGCCTTCTGTGGTAAACATGACGCTTGCTGTTAGGCTCCGAGAGGCAGACAACACTTTGCTATGTGCAGTGCAAATGAGAGCTACTGTGTGAGGTGCACGCTTTCTTCTTAGCTTCAGGTACACTACTGTGCTCTTCGCTATGCAGACTCGAGAGCGTGCATTCTATTGATACTAGAAGAGTGGCAGACTGATATTAAACAGAGAGTTTAGAAGAAAATTGCACGTGCCAGGCGTGTTTTTTGAGCAAATAAACCTAGCTGCCGAGTGTTCTGTGTGGGGACCAAGTGTCAATTCCTCTCAGTTAGAGAGAAAACGCTGCAAGATACAAACGGCGAACAAGGAAACTCAGCACACCAGAGTGCCCTGCTGAGCGTATCATTTGCCAGTGACTAGTGCTAAGAAGCAGGATCAACGTGTGCTAGCTTTCTTACTGAATACATATTTGCCTTGCTCCGTTAAGGGGTAAATATTGGAGATGCAAGGATCTCATGTCTGTGTTTAGTGGACAGTGAGAACTACTGTGGTGTGTGCACTTTTTCTCCTTGTCCTCAGTTACACTTCTCTGCTTTTCGTTAAGCACTGTTAAAAAGAGAGCTTGGAACTCTTACAAGAAGCAGGGCAGACGGATACGGTACAGAGGCATAGAAGAAAAATGCCCGTGCCAGGCGTGTTTTTGATCAAATAAGCCTCGCAGCAGAGTGTTTTGTGTTTGGAGAGGGTGACAAACACCACATTTAGACGGAAATGGCTGCAGGATACAAACCCCGACGAAAGAAACTCAGTGCACCAGAGTGCTGTGCTGAGCGTATCAGTTGCCAGTGACGAGTGCTGAGAAACAGGATCAACGTATGCTAGCTTTCTTACTGAATACCTATTCGTCTAGCTGCCTTCTGTGGTAAATATTGGCGATGCAATGATCTCATCTCTGTGTTTAGTGGACAGAGAGAACTACTGTAGTGTGTCCACTTTTTCTCCTTGTCTTCAGTTACATTTCTCTGCTTTTCGCTATGCAGAGTTAAAAGATTGCTTGGAACTCTTACAGGAAGCAGGGCAGATTGCTACGGTAGAGAGGGTTTAGAAAAAAATGCACGTGCCCGGCGTGTTTTTTGAGCAAATAAACCTAGCTGCAGAGTGTTCTGTGTGAGTACTAGGTGACAATCTACCTCTGTTAGAGAGGAGAGGATGCAAGAAACAAACAGCGAACAAGGAAACTCAGTGCACCAGAGTGCTGTGCTGAGCGTATCAGTTGCCAGTGACTAGTGCTAAGAAGCAGGATCATACACTTCTCTGCTTTTCGTTAAGCACTGTTAAAAGAGAGCTTGGAACTCTTACAAGAAGCAGGGCAGACGGATACGGTACAGAGGCATAGAAGAAAAATGCCCGTGCCAGGCGTGTTTTTTGATCAAATAAGCCTCGCAGCAGAGTGTTTTGTGTTTGGAGAGGGTGACAAACACCACATTTAGACGGAAATGGCTGCAGGATACAAACCCCGACGAAAGAAACTCAGTGCACCAGAGTGCTGTGCTGAGCGTATCAGTTGCCAGTGACGAGTGCTGAGAAACAGGATCAACGTATGCTAGCTTTCTTACTGAATACCTATTCGTCTAGCTGCCTTCTGTGGTAAATATTGGCGATGCAATGATCTCATCTCTGTGTTTAGTGGACAGAGAGAACTACTGTAGTGTGTCCACTTTTTCTCCTTGTCTTCAGTTACATTTCTCTGCTTTTCGCTATGCAGAGTTAAAAGATTGCTTGGAACTCTTACAGGAAGCAGGGCAGATTGCTACGGTAGAGAGGGTTTAGAAAAAAATGCACGTGCCCGGCGTGTTTTTTGAGCAAATAAACCTAGCTGCAGAGTGTTCTGTGTGAGTACTAGGTGACAATCTACCTCTGTTAGAGAGGAGAGGATGCAAGAAACAAACAGCGAACAAGGAAACTCAGTGCACCAGAGTGCTGTGCTGAGCGTATCAGTTGCCAGTGACGAGTGCTAAGAAGCAGGATCAACGTATGCTAGCTTTCTTACTGAATACCTATTCGTCTAGCTGCCTTCTGTGGTAAATATTGGAGATGCAGGGATCGCATATCTATGTGTCGTGGACAGTGAGAAGTGCTGTGGTGTGTGCACTTTTCTCTTTATCTTCAGTTTCATTTCTCTGCTGCAGAGTTAAAAGATTGCTTGGAACTCTTACAAGAAGCAGGGCACACTGATACGGTAGAGAGGCATAGAAGAAAAGTGCACGTCCCAGCCGTGTTTTTAGAGCAAATAAACCTAGCAGCAGAGTGTTTTGTGTGAGGAGAGGGTGACAATCAGCTCATTTAGACGGAAATCGCTGCAGGATACAAACCGCGAAGAAAGAACCGCAGCACACCAGGGTGCCCTGCTGCGCGTATCATTTGCCAGTGACTAGTGCTAAGAAGCAGGATCAACGTATGCTAGCTTTCTTACTGAATACATATTTGCTTTGCTACGTTAGGGGGTAAATATTGGAGATGCAAGCATCTCATGTCTGTGTTTTGTAGACAGTGAGAACTACTGTGGAGTGTACACTTTTTCTCCTTGTCCTCAGTTACACTTCTCTGCTTTTCGCTAAGCACTGTTAAAAAAGGGCTTGGAACTCTTACAAGAAGCAGGGCAGACTGATACGGTACAGAGGCGTAGAAGAAAAATGCCCGTGCCAGGCGTGTTTTTTGAGCCAATAAGCCTAGCAGCAGAGTGTTTTGTGTTTGGAGAGGGTGACAAACACCACATTTAGACGGAAATGGCTGCAGGATACAAACTGCGAGGAAAGAAACTCCGTGCATCAGAGTGCTGTGCTGAGCGTATCAGTTTCCAGTGACTATTGCTGAGAAGCAGGATCAACGTATGCTAGCTTTCTTACTGAATACCTATTCGTCTAGCTGCCTTCTGTGGTAAATATTGGAGATGCAGGGATCGCATGTCTATGTGTCGTGGACAGTGAGAAGTGCTGTGGTGTGTGCACTTTTCTCTTTATCTTCAGTTACATTTCTCTGCTGCAGAGTTAAAAGATTGCTTGGAACTCTTACAAGAAGCAGGGCAGACTAATCCGGTAGAGAGGCATAGAAGAAAAGTGCACGTCCCAGCCATGATTTTAGAGCAAATAAACCTAGCAGCAGAGTGTTTTGTGTGAGGTGTCGGTGAAAATCAGCTCATTTAGACGGAAATCGCTGCAGGATACAAACCGCGAAGAAAGAACCGCAGCACACCAGAGTGCCCTGCTGCGCGTATCATTTGCCAGTGACTAGTGCTAAGAAGCAGGATCAACGTGTGCTAGCTTTCTTACTGAATACATATTTGCCTTGCTACGTTAAGAGGTAAATATTGGAGATGCAAGGATCTCATGTCTGTGTTTAGTGGACAGTGAGAACTACTATGGTGTGTGCACTTTTTCTCCTTGTCCTCAGTTACACTTCTCTGCTTTTCGCTAAGCACTGTTAAAAAGAGAGCTTGGAACTCTTACAAGAGGCAGGGCAGACGGATACGATAGAGAGGGATAGAAGAAAAATGCCCGTGCCAGGCGTGTTCTTTGAGCAAATAAGCCTAGCAGCAGAGTGTTTTGTGTTTGGAAAGGGTGACAAACACCACATTTAGACGGAAATGGCTGCAGGATACAAACCGCGACGAAAGAAACTCAGTGCACCAGCGTGCTGTGCTGAGCGTATCAGTTGCCAGTGACTAGTGCTAAGAAGAGGGATCGGAACCAGCTAGCTTTGCTGCTACATACCTAATCGCCATGCAGCCTTCTGTGGTAAACATGACGCTTGCTGTTAGGCTCCGAGAGGCAGACAACACTTTGCTATGTGCAGTGCAAATGAGAGCTACTGTGTGAGGTGCACGCTTTCTTCTTAGCTTCAGGTACACTACTGTGCTCTTCGCTATGCAGACTCGAGAGCGTGCATTCTATTGATACTAGAAGAGTGGCAGACTGATATTAAACAGAGAGTTTAGAAGAAAATTGCACGTGCCAGGCGTGTTTTTTGAGCAAATAAACCTAGCTGCCGAGTGTTCTGTGTGGGGACCAAGTGTCAATTCCTCTCAGTTAGAGAGAAAACGCTGCAAGATACAAACGGCGAACAAGGAAACTCAGCACACCAGAGTGCCCTGCTGAGCGTATCATTTGCCAGTGACTAGTGCTAAGAAGCAGGATCAACGTGTGCTAGCTTTCTTACTGAATACATATTTGCCTTGCTCCGTTAAGGGGTAAATATTGGAGATGCAAGGATCTCATGTCTGTGTTTAGTGGACAGTGAGAACTACTGTGGTGTGTGCACTTTTTCTCCTTGTCCTCAGTTACACTTCTCTGCTTTTCGCTAAGCACTGTTAAAAAGAGAGCTTGGAACTCTTACAAGAAGCAGGGCAGACGGATACGGTACAGAGGCATAGAAGAAAAATGCCCGTGCCAGGCGTGTTTTTTGAGCAAATAAGCCTAGCAGCAGAGTGTTTTGTGTTTGGAGAGGGTGACAAACACCACATTTAGACGGAAATCGCTGCAGGATACAAACCCCGACGAAAGAAACTCAGTGCACCAGAGTGCTGTGCTGAGCGTATCAGTTGCCAGTGACGAGTGCTGAGAAGCAGGATCAACGTATGCTAGCTTTCTTACTGAATACCTATTCGTCTAGCTGCCTTCTGTGGTAAATATTGGCGATGCAATGATCTCATCTCTGTGTTTAGTGGACAGAGAGAACTACTGTAGTGTGTCCACTTTTTCTCCTGGTCTCCAGTTACATTTCTCTGCTTTTGGCTATGCAGAGTTAAAAGAGTGGTTGGAACTCTTACAGGAAGCAGGGCAGATTGCTACGGTAGAGAAGGTTTAGAAAAAAAATGCACGTGCAAGGCGTGTTTTTTGAGCAAATAAACCTAGCAGCAGAGTGTTCTGTGTGAGTACTAGGTGACAATCTACCTCTGTTAGAGAGAAGACGATGCAAGACACAAACCGCGAACAAGGAAACTCAGTGCACCAGAGTGCTGTGCTGAGCATATCAGTTGGCAGTGACGAGTGCTGAGAAGCAGGATCAACGTATGCTAGCTTTCTTACTGAATACCTATTCGTCTAGCTGCCTTCTGTGGTAAATATTGGCGATGCAATGATCTCATCTGTTTAGTGGACAGAGAGAACTACTGTCGTGTGTCCACTTTTTCTCCTTGTCTTCTGTTACATTTCTCTGCTTTTCGCTATGCAGAGTTAAAAGATTGCTTGGAACTCTTACAGGAAGCAGGGCAGGTTGCTACGGTAGAGAGGGTTTAGAAAAAAATGCACGTGCCCGGCGTGTTTTTTGAGCAAATAAACCTAGCTGCAGAGTGTTCTGTGTGAGTACTAGGTGACAATCTACCTCTGTTAGAGACTAGAGGATGCAAGAAACAAACAGCGAACAAGGAAACTCAGTGCACCAGAGTGCTGTGCTGAGCGTATCATTTGCCAGTGACGAGTGCTAAGAAGCAGGATCAACGTATGCTAGCTTTCTTACTGAATAGCTATTCGTCTAGCTGCCTTCTGTGGTAAATATTGGAGATGCAGGGATCGCATGTCTATGTGTCGTGGACAGTGAGAAGTGCTGTGGTGTGTGCACTTTTCTCTTTATCTTCAGTTACATTTCTCTGCTGCAGAGTTCAAAGAGTGCTTGGAACTCTTACAAGAAACAGGGCAGACTAATCCGGTAGAGAGGCATAGAAGAAAAGTGCACGTCCCAGCCGTGTTTTTAGAGCAAATAAACCTAGCAGCAGAGTGTTTTGTGTGATGTGTCGGTGAAAATCACCTCATTTAGACGGAAATCGCTGCAGGATACAAACCGCGAAGAAAGAACCGCAGCACACCAGGGTGCCCTGCTGCGCGTATCATTTGCCAGTGACTAGTGCTAAGAAGCAGGATCAACGTATGCTAGCTTTCTTACTGAATACATATTTGCTTTGCTACGTTAGGGGGTAAATATTGGAGATGCAAGGATCTCATGTCTGTGTTTAGTGGACAGTGAGAACTACTATGGTGTGTGCACTTTTTCTCCTTGTCCTCAGTTACACTTCTCTGCTTTTCGCTAAGCACTGTTAAAAACAGGGCTTGGAACTCTTACAAGAAACAGGGCAGACTGATACGGTACAGAGGCATAGAACAAAAATGCCCGTGCCAGGCGTGTTTTTTGAGCAAATAAGCCTAGCAGCAGAGTGTTTTGTGTTTGGAGAGGGTGACAAACACCACATTTAGACGGAAATGGCTGCAGGATACAAACCGGGACGAAAGAAACTCAGTGCACCAGAGTGCTGTGCTGAGCGTATCAGTTGCCAGTGACGAGTGCTGAGAAGCAGGATCAACGTATGCTAGCTTTCTTACTGAATACCTATTCGTCTAGCTGCCTTCTGTGGTAAATATTGGCGATGCAATGATCTCATCTCTGTGTTTAGTGGACAGAGAGAACTAGTGTAGTGTGTCCACTTTTTCTCCTTGTCTTCAGTTACATTTCTCTGCTTTTCGCTATGCAGAGTTAAAAGAGTGGTTGGAACTCTTACAGGAAGCAGGGCAGATTGCTACGGTAGAGAGGGTTTAGAAAAAAATGCACGTGCCCGGCGTGTTTTTTGAGCAAATAAACCTAGCTGCAGAGTGTTCTGTGTGAGTACTAGGTGACAATCTACCTCTGTTAGAGACTAGAGGATGCAAGAAACAAACAGCGAACAAGGAAACTCAGTTCACCAGAGTGCTGTGCTGAGCGTATCAGTTGCCAGTGACGAGTGCTAAGAAGCAGGATCAACGTATGCTAGCTTTCTTACTGAATACCTATTCGTCTAGCTGCCTTCTGTGGTAAATATTGGCGATGCAATGATCTCATCTCTGTGTTTAGTGGACAGAGAGAACTACTGTAGTGTGTCCACTTTTTCTCCTGGTCTCCAGTTACATTTCTCTGCTTTTGGCTATGCAGAGTTAAAAGAGTGGTTGGAACTCTTACAGGAAGCAGGGCAGATTGCTACGGTAGAGAAGGTTTAGAAAAAAAATGCACGTGCAAGGCGTGTTTTTTGAGCAAATAAACCTAGCAGCAGAGTGTTCTGTGTGAGTACTAGGTGACAATCTACCTCTGTTAGAGAGAAGACGATGCAAGACACAAACCGCGAACAAGGAAACTCAGTGCACCAGAGTGCTGTGCTGAGCATATCAGTTGGCAGTGACGAGTGCTGAGAAGCAGGATCAACGTATGCTAGCTTACTTACTGAATACCTATTCGTCTAGCTGCCTTCTGTGGTAAATATTGGCGATGCAATGATCTCATCTGTTTAGTGGACAGAGAGAACTACTGTCGTGTGTCCACTTTTTCTCCTTGTCTTCAGTTACATTTCTCTGCTTTTCGCTATGCAGAGTTAAAAGATTGCTTGGAACTCTTACAGGAAGCAGGGCAGGTTGCTACGGTAGAGAGGGTTTAGAAAAAAATGCACGTGCCCGGCGTGTTTTTTGAGCAAATAAACCTAGCTGCAGAGTGTTCTGTGTGAGTACTAGGTGACAATCTACCTCTGTTAGAGACTAGAGGATGCAAGAAACAAACAGCGAACAAGGAAACTCAGTGCACCAGAGTGCTGTGCTGAGCGTATCATTTGCCAGTGACGAGTGCTAAGAAGCAGGATCAACGTATGCTAGCTTTCTTACTGAATACCTATTCGTCTAGCTGCCTTCTGTGGTAAATATTGGAGATGCAGGGATCGCATGTCTATGTGTCGTGGACAGTGAGAAGTGCTGTGGTGTGTGCACTTTTCTCTTTATCTTCAGTTACATTTCTCTGCTGCAGAGTTCAAAGAGTGCTTGGAACTCTTACAAGAAACAGGGCAGACTAATCCGGTAGAGAGGCATAGAAGAAAAGTGCACGTCCCAGCCGTGTTTTTAGAGCAAATAAACCTAGCAGCAGAGTGTTTTGTGTGATGTGTCGGTGAAAATCACCTCATTTAGACGGAAATCGCTGCAGGATACAAACCGCGAAGAAAGAACCGCAGCACACCAGGGTGCCCTGCTGCGCGTATCATTTGCCAGTGACTAGTGCTAAGAAGCAGGATCAACGTATGCTAGCTTTCTTACTGAATACATATTTGCTTTGCTACGTTAGGGGGTAAATATTGGAGATGCAAGGATCTCATGTCTGTGTTTAGTGGACAGTGAGAACTACTATGGTGTGTGCGCTTTTTCTCCTTGTCCTCAGTTACACTTCTCTGCTTTTCGCTAAGCACTGTTAAAAACAGGGCTTGGAACTCTTACAAGAAACAGGGCAGACTGATACGGTACAGAGGCATAGAACAAAAATGCCCATGCCAGGCGTGTTTTTTGAGCAAATAAGCCTAGCAGCAGAGTGTTTTGTGTTTGGAGAGGGTGACAAACACCACATTTAGACGGAAATGGCTGCAGGATACAAACCGGGACGAAAGAAACTCAGTGCACCAGAGTGCTGTGCTGAGCGTATCAGTTGCCAGTGACGAGTGCTGAGAAGCAGGATCAACGTATGCTAGCTTTCTTACTGAATACCTATTCGTCTAGCTGCCTTCTGTGGTAAATATTGGAGATGCAGGGATCGCATGTCTATGTGTCGTGGACAGTGAGAAGTGCTGTGGTGTGTGCACTTTTCTCTTTATCTTCAGTTACATTTCTCTGCTGCAGAGTTCAAAGATTGCTTGGAACTCTTACAAGAAGCAGGGCAGACTAATCCGGTAGGGAGGCATAGAAGAAAAGTGCACGTCCCAGCCGTGTTTTTTGAGCAAATAAACCTAGCATCAGAGTGTTTTGTGTGAGGTGTCGGTGAAAATCACCTCATTTAGACGGAAATCGCTGCAGGATACAAACCGCGAAGAAAGAACCGCAGCACACCAGAGTGCCCTGCTGCGCGTATCATTTGCCAGTGACTAGTGCTAAGAAGCACGATCAACGTGCTAGCTTTCTTACTGAATACATATTTGCCTTGCTACGTTAAGAGGTAAATATTGGAGATGCAAGGATCTCATGTCTGTGTTTAGTGGACAGTGAGAACTACTATGGTGTGTGCACTTTTTCTCCTTGTCCTCAGTTACACTTCTCTGCTTTTCGCTAAGCACTGTTAAAAAGAGAGCTTGGAACTCTTACAAGAAACAGGGCAGACGGATACGATAGAGAGGGATAGAAGAAAAATGCCCGTGCCAGGCGTGTTCTTTGAGCAAATAAGCCTAGCAGCAGAGTGTTTTGTGTTTGGAAAGGGTGACAAACACCACATTTAGACGGAAATGGCTGCAGGATACAAACCGCGACGAAAGAAACTCAGTGCACCAGCGTGCTGTGCTGAGCGTATCAGTTGCCAGTGACTAGTGCTAAGAAGAAGGATCGGAACCAGCTAGCTTTGCTGCTACATACCTAATCGCCATGCAGCCTTCTGTGGTAAACATGACGCTTGCTGTTAGGCTCCGAGAGGCAGACAACACTTTGCTATGTGCAGTGCAAATGAGAGCTACTGTGTGAGGTGCACGCTTTCTTCTTAGCTTCAGGTACACTACTGTGCTCTTCGCTATGCAGACTCGAGAGCGTGCATTCTATTGATACTAGAAGAGTGGCAGACTGATATTAAACAGAGAGTTTAGAAGAAAATTGCACGTGCCAGGCGTGTTTTTTGAGCAAATAAACCTAGCTGCCGAGTGTTCTGTGTGGGGACCAAGTGTCAATTCCTCTCAGTTAGAGAGAAAACGCTGCAAGATACAAACGGCGAACAAGGAAACTCAGCACACCAGAGTGCCCTGCTGAGCGTATCATTTGCCAGTGACTAGTGCTAAGAAGCAGGATCAACGTGTGCTAGCTTTCTTACTGAATACATATTTGCCTTGCTCCGTTAAGGGGTAAATATTGGAGATGCAAGGATCTCATGTCTGTGTTTAGTGGACAGTGAGAACTACTGTGGTGTGTGCACTTTTTCTCCTTGTCCTCAGTTACACTTCTCTGCTTTTCGTTAAGCACTGTTAAAAAGAGATCTTGGAACTCTTACAAGAAGCAGGGCAGACTGATACGGTACAGAGGCATAGAAGAAAAATGCCCATACCAGGCGTGTTTTTTGATCAAATAAGCCTCGCAGCAGAGTGTTTTGTGTTTGGAGAGGGTGACAAACACCACATTTAGACGGAAATCGCTGCAGGATACAAACCCCGACGAAAGAAACTCAGTGCACCAGAGTGCTGTGCTGAGCGTATCAGTTGCCAGTGACGAGTGCTGAGAAGCAGGATCAACGTATGCTAGCTTTCTTACTGAATACCTATTCGTCTAGCTGCCTTCTGTGGTAAATATTGGCGATGCAATGATCTCATCTCTGTGTTTAGTGGACAGAGAGAACTACTGTAGTGTGTCCACTTTTTCTCCTGGTCTTCAGTTACATTTCTCTGCTTTTGGCTATGCAGAGTTAAAAGAGTAGTTGGAACTCTTACAGGAAGCAGGGCAGATTGCTACGGTAGAGAAGGTTTAGAAAAAAAATGCACGTGCAAGGCGTGTGTTTTGAGCAAATAAACCTAGCAGCAGAGTGTTCTGTGTGAGTACTAGGTGACAATCTACCTCTGTTAGAGAGAAGACGATGCAAGACACAAACCGCGAACAAGGAAACTCAGTGCACCAGAGTGCTGTGCTGAGCATATCAGTTGCCAGTGACGAGTGCTGAGAAGCAGGATCAACATATGCTAGCTTTCTTACTGAATACCTATTCGTCTAGCTGCCTTCTGTGGTAAATATTGGCGATGCAATGATCTCATCTGTTTAGTGGACAGAGAGAACTACTGTAGTGTGTCCACTTTTTCTCCTTGTCTTCAGTTACATTTCTCTGCTTTTCGCTATGCAGAGTTAAAAGATTGCTTGGAACTCTTACAGGAAGCAGGGCAGATTGCTACGTTAGAGAGGGTTTAGAAAAAAATGCACGTGCCCGGCGTGTTTTTTGAGCAAATAAACCTAGCTGCAGAGTGTTCTGTGTGAGTACTAGGTGACAATCTACCTCTGCTAGAGAGGAGAGGATGCAAGACACAAACAGCGAACAAGGAAACTCAGTGCACCAGAGTGCTGTGCTGAGCGTATCATTTGCCAGTGACGAGTGCTAAGAAGCAGGATCAACGTATGCTAGCTTTCTTACTGAATACATATTTGCTTTGCTACGTTAGGGGGTAAATAGTGGAGATGCAGGCATCTCATGTCTGTGTTTTGTAGACATTGAGAACTACTGTGGAGTGTACACTTTTTCTCTTTGTCCTCAGTTACACTTCTCTGCTTTTCGCTAAGCACTGTTAAAAAGAGGGCTTGTAACTCTTACAAGAAGCAGGGCAGACTGATACGGTACAGAGGCGTAGAAGAAAAATTCCCGTGCCAGGCGTGTTTTTTGAGCCAATAAGCCTAGCAGCAGAGTGTTTTGTGTTTGGAGAGGGTGACAAACACCACATTTAGACGGAAATGGCTGCAGGATACAAACCCCGACGAAAGAAACTCAGTGCATCAGAGTGCTGTGCTGAGCGTATCAGTTTCCAGTGACTATTGCTGAGAAGCAGGATCAACGTATGCTAGCTTTCTTACTGAATACCTATTCGTCTAGCTGCCTTCTGTGGTAAATATTGGAGATGCAGGGATCGCATGTCTATGTGTCGTGGACAGTGAGAAGTGCTGTGGTGTGTGCACTTTTCTCTTTATCTTCAGTTACATTTCTCTGCTGCAGAGTTCAAAGATTGCTTGGAACTCTTACAAGAAGCAGGGGCAGACTAATCCGGTAGAGAGGCATAGAAGAAAAGTGCACGTCCCAGCCATGATTTTAGAGCAAATAAACCTAGCAGCAGAGTGTTTTGTGTGAGGTGTCGGTGAAAATCAGCTCATTTAGACGGAAATCGCTGCAGGATACAAACCGCGAAGAAAGAACCGCAGCACACCAGAGTGCCCTGCTGCGCGTATCATTTGCCAGTGACTAGTGCTAAGAAGCAGGATCAACGTGTGCTAGCTTTCTTACTGAATACATATTTGCCTTGCTACGTTAAGAGGTAAATATTGGAGATGCAAGGATCTCATGTCTGTGTTTAGTGGACAGTGAGAACTACTATGGTGTGTGCACTTTTTCTCCTTGTCCTCAGTTACACTTCTCTGCTTTTCGCTAAGCACTGTTAAAAAGAGAGCTTGGAACTCTTACAAGAGGCAGGGCAGACGGATACGATAGAGAGGGATAGAAGAAAAATGCCCGTGCCAGGCGTGTTCTTTGAGCAAATAAGCCTAGCAGCAGAGTGTTTTGTGTTTGGAAAGGGTGACAAACACCACATTTAGACGGAAATGGCTGCAGGATACAAACCGCGACAACGAAAGAAACTCAGTGCACCAGCGTGCTGTGCTGAGCGTATCAGTTGCCAGTGACTAATTTCTCTGCTTTTAGCAGAGTTAAAAGATTGCTTGGAACTCTTACAGGAAGCAGGGCAGATTGCTACGGTAGAGAGGGTTTAGAAAAAAATGCACGTGCCCGGCGTGTTTTTGAGCAAATAAACCTCGCAGCAGAGTGTTTTGTGTTTTGGAGAGGGTGACAATCTACACTCTGTTAGAGAGAAGACGATGCAAGATACAAACCTCGAACAAAGGAAACTCAGTGCACCAGAGTGCTGTGCTGGGGCGTATCAGTTGCCAGTGACCAGTGCTGAGAAGCAGGATCAACGTATGCTAGCTTTCTTACTGAATACCTATTCGTCTGGCTGCCTTCTGTGGTAAATATTGGAGATGCAATGATCTCATCTCTGTGTTTAGTGGACAGAGAGAACTACTGTAGTGTGTCACTTTCTCCTGCTCTCCAGTTACATTTCTCTGCTTTTGGCTATGCAGAGTTAAAGTGGTTGGAACTCCTTGCAGGAAGCAGGGCAGATTGCTACGGTAGAGAGGGTTTAGAAAAATGCACGTGCCCGGCGTGTTTTAGAGCAAATAAACCTAGCAGGAGAGTGTTGTGTGGGTGTGTGACAAATCACTCTCATTTAGCTGAAATCAGCTGCAGGATACAAACAGGAAGAAAACCGCAGACAGCCATGAGAGCTCGTCAGCTCGGTATCAGTTGCAAGTGACTAGGCAGAAGCAGGATCAACGTGTGCTAGCTTTCTACTGAATAACATTTGCTTGCTGCAGTACAAGGTAAATATTGAGACTGCAACATCTCAGTCTGGTTTATTGACAGTGAGAACTACTATGGTGTGCACTTTTCCCCTTGTCTCAGTTACATTCTGATCTTTTGCTTGTTAAAGGAAACTTGGAACCTTGCAAGATAGGCAGTCTGATTTATGAGGAAGGAGAAAAATGCCCTTCTCCTGGCTGTTCTTTGACATGCTTCAGTAGCAGTGTTTAAAGGTTGGAAGTTACAAAACAGCCCATTACGGAAATGGCTGCAGGATACAAAATGCAAAGACTCAGTGCGGTTTTGAGCAATGCGCGAGTGTTTTGCGTGAGGTGAAGAAGCAGATTAACGAATGTTTGCATCAAACATACTAAACGAATCAGTGCCTCTGTGGTGACGACGTTGCTGCAGTGAGAGGCAGAAACAGTGCTATGTCAGTGACTAGAGCTACTGTTGAGTGCCCTTTCTTTGTAGTAAATTCTGTGCTTTGCATCATCAAGGTGCTTGTGACAGAAGAGTGGCAGACGATATTAACGAGTTAAAATATTTGCACGAGTTCAAGGGTGTTTTGAGCAAATAAACCTAGGGAGTGTCGTGTAGGAGAGTGACAATTCTAGTTAGAGAAATGTTGAGCAAAAAACCTGCGAAGAGGCTGCAGTACACCAGGTGCCCTCTAGCTATCATTTAGCCAGTGACAGTGCTAGAACAAGGATCAGACCAGAGTGTAGCTTACTGAATACCTATGCTGCTCCCTTGGGAAATATTGGTGCAGATCATCTGTTGTGGACAGAGAATCTGTGTGTACTTTTCTTCTCATTACATCTGCAGGTTAAAAGGGCTGGAACTCTTACAGAACAGGGCAGTTCGTAGAGGTAGAAAAAAATGCACGTGCCAGCGTGTTTTTGAGCAAATAAACCTAGCAGCAGAGTGTTTGTGTGAGAGGGTGACAATCACCTCATTTAGAGGAAAGCGTGCAGATACAAACCGGACGAAAGAAACTCAGTGCACCAGAGTGCTGTGCTGAGCGTATCAGTTGCCAGTGACAGTGCTAAGAAGCAGGATCAACGTATGCTAGCTTTCTTACTGAATACCTATTCGTCTAGCTGCCTTCTGTGGTAAATATTGGAGATGCAGGATCTCATCTTGTGTTAGTGGACAGTAGAATCTGTGGTGTGTCACTTTTCTCCTTTCTTCAGTTACATTTCTCTTTGCTAGCAGAGTTAAAGAGTGCTTGGAACTCTTACAGAACAGGGCAGACTGATACGGTAGAGAGGTTAGAAAAAATGCACGTGCCAGGCGTGTTTTGAGCAAATAAACCTAGCAGCAGAGTGTTTGTGTAGTGAAGGTGACAATCACCTCTTTAGAGGAAACGCTGCAAGGATACAAACGCGAAGAAGAAACTCAGTGCACCAGGAGTGCTTGCTGGCGTATCATTTGCCAGTGACTAGTGCTAAAGCAGGATCAACGTATGCTAGCTTTCTTACTGAATACCTATTTGTCTAGCTCCTTGGGTAAATATTGGAGATGCAAGGATCTCATTCTGTGTTTAGTGGACAGGAGAACTACTTGTGTGTCACTTTTCTCCTTGTCTCAGTTACATTTCTCTGCTTTTCGCTAGCAGTTAAAAGATGGCTTGGAACTCTTACAGGAAGCAGGGCAGATGCTACGGTACAGAGGTTTAGAAAAAATGCCTGCCGGCGTGTTTTTGAGCAAATAAACCTAGCAGCAGAGTGTTTGTGTTGAAGGTGACAACACCCATGTTAGAGAAACTCAGTGCAAGTGCTGTCTGGCGTATCAGTGCAGTGACAGTGCTAGAAGCAGGATCAACGTATTGCTTCTTACTGGGCCACTATATTCGTCAAGCTCACCTTCTGTAGTAAATATTGGAGATGCAGGGATCCATGTCTATGTGTAAGTTAGACGGTGAGAAGTGCTGTGGTGTGTGCACTTTCTCTTTATCTTCAGTTACATTTCTCTGCTGCAGAGTTCAAAGATTGCTTGGAACTCTTACAAGCAGGGCAGACTAATCAGTAGGGAGGGCATAGAAGAAAAGTGCACGTCCCAGCCGTGTTTTTTAGAGCAAATAAACCTAGCATCAGGTGTTTTGTGTGAGGTGTCGGTGAAAATCACCCTCATTTAGACGAAATCGCTGCAGGATACAAACCGCGAGAAAGGGCCGCAGCACACCAGGTGCCCTGCCTGCGCGTATCATTTGCCAGTGACTAGTGCTAAGAAGCACAGGATCAACGTGTGCTAACTTTTTCTTACTGAATACATATTTGCCTTGCTACGTTAAGAGGTAAATATTGGAGATGCAAGGATCTCATGTCTGTGTTTAGTGGACGTGAGAACTACTATGGTGTGTGCACTTTTTCTCCTTGTCCTCAGTTACACTTCTCTGCTTTTAAGCTAAGCACTGTTAAAAGAGAGCTTGGAACTCTTACAGAAACAGGGCAGACCGGATACGATAGAGGATAGAAGAAAAATACCCGTGCCAGGCGTGTTCTTTGAGCAAATAAGCCCTAGCAGCAGAGTGTTTTGTGTTTGGAAAGGGTGACAAACACCACATTTAAACGAGGAAATGGCTGCAGGATACAAACATGACAGAAAGACTCAGTGCACCAGCGTGCTGTGCTGGCCCGTATCAGTTGCCAGTGACTAGTGCTAGAAGAAGGATGGGGAACCAGCCCCAGCTGCTGCTACATACCTAATCGCCATGCAGCCTTCTGTGGTAAACATGGCGCTTGCTGTTAGGCTCCGAGAGGCAGACAACACTTTGCTATGTGCAGTGCAAATGAGAGCTACTGTGTGAGTGCCATGTTTCTTCTTAGCTTCAGGTACACTACTGTGCTCTTAGCTATGCAGACTCGAGAGCGTGCATTCTATTGATACTAGAAGAGTGGCAGACTGATATTAAACAGAGAGTTTAGAAGAAAATTGCACGTGCCAGGCGTGTTTTTGAGCAAATAAACCTAGCTGCCCGAGTGTTCTGTGTGGGGACAGAAGTGTTAATTCCTCTCAGTTAGAGCAAAACGCACAAGATACAAACGGCGAACAAGGAAACTCAGCACACCCAGAGTGCCCTGCTGAGCGTATCATTTGCCAGTGACTAGTGCTAAGAAGCAGGATCAACGTGTGCTAGCTTTCTTACTGAATACATATTTGCCTTGCTCCGTTTAAGGGGTAAATATTGAGATGCAAGGATCTCATGTCTGTGTTTAGTGGACAGAGAACTACTGTGGTGTGTGCACTTTTCTCCTTGTCCTCAGTTACACTTCTCTGCTTTCGTTAAGCACTGTTAAAAGAGAGCTTGGAACTCTTACAAGAAGCAGGCAGGCGGATACCGTACAGAGGCATAGAAAAAATGCCCGTGCCAGGCGTGTTTTTGATCAAATAAGCCTCGCAGCAGAGTGTTTTGTGTTTGGAGAGGAGTGACAAACACCACATTTCAGACAATCTTTCACTGGGATACAAACCCCCGACGAAAACTCAACAGTGCACTGCAGTGCTGCACAAAATATATCAGTTGCCAGTGACGAGTGCGAAGCGAGATCAACGTATGCTATTCTTACTGAATACCTATTCGTCAGCTGCCTTCTGTGGTAAATATTGGCGATGCAATGATCTCATCTCTGTGTTTAGTGGACAGAGGAACTCTGTAGTGTGTCCACTTTTCTCCTGGTCTTCAGTTACATTTCCTGCTTTTGCTATGCAGAGTTAAAAGATTGCTTGGAACTCTTACAGAAGCAGGGCAGATTGCTACGGTAGAGAGGTTTAGAAAAAATGCACGTGCCAGCGTGTTTTTGAGCAAATAAACCTAGCAGCAGAGTGTTCTGTGTGAGTACTAGGTGACAATCTACCTCTGTTAGAGAGAAGAGATGCAAGAACAAACGCGAACAAGGAAACCAGCACCAGAGTGCCTGGCTGAGCTATCAGTTGCCAGTGACAGTGCTAGAAGCAGGATCAACTATGCTAGCTTTCTTACTGAATACCTATTGTCTAGCTGCCTTCTGTGGTAAATATTTGCAATGATCCATCTGTTTAGTGGACAGAGAGAACTACTGAGTGTGTCATTTCTCTGTCTCAGTTCTCTCTGCTTGTTGAGTAAAGATTCTGAACTCTTAAGGAGCAGGGCAGTTGTGTTAGAGAGGTTTAGAAAATCACGGCCGCGTTTTTAGAAAAACTAGCTGCAAGTGTTCTGTGTGGAGGTGACAAACTCTGAGAGAGAGGATGCAAGCATAGCAACAGGTGCCGGGCTGTCAGCGATCATTTGCCAGTGACGTGCTAAAGCAGGATCAACGTTGCTAGCTTTCTTACTGAATACTATTTGCTTTGCTACGTTAGGGTAAATATGGAGATGCAGGATCCATGTCTGTGTTGTAGACATTGAGAACTACTTGGGTGTCACTTTTTCTTTGTCCTCAGTTACACTTCTCTTTTCGCTAGCACTGTTAAAAAGAGGCTTGAACTCTTACAAGAAGCAGGGCAGACTGGATCGTAAGAGGAGAAGAAAATTCCGTGCCAGGCGTGTTTTTGAGCAATAAGCCTAGCAGCAGAGTGTTTTGTGTTTGGAAGGGTGACAAACACCACATTTAGACGGAAATGCTGCAGGATACAAACCCGACAAAGAAACTCAGTGCATCAGAGTGCTGTGCTGAGCGTATCAGTTTCCAGTGACTATTGCTAGAAGCAGGATCAACGTATGCTAGCTTTCTTACTGAATCCTATTCGTCTAGCTGCCTTCTGTGTAGATATTGAGATGCAGGACCATGTCTATGTGTCGTGGACAGTGAGAAGTGCTGTGGTGGTGCACTTTTCTTTTACTTCAGTTACATTCTCTGCTGCAGATTAGATTGCTTGAACTCAGAAGCAGGGCAGACTATATCGGTAGCAGAGCATAGAAGAAAAGTGCACGTCCAGGCGTGTTTTAGAGCAAATAAACCTAGCAGCAGAGTGTTTTGTGAGGAGAGGGTGACAATCGCTCATTTAGAGAAACGCTGCAGGATACAAACGCGAAAAGAAACGCAGCACACCAGAGTGCCCTGCTGAGCGTATCATTTGCCAGTGACTAGTGCTAGAGAAGCAGGATCAACGTGTGCTAGCTTTCTTACTGAATACATATTTGCCTTGCACGTTAAGGGTAAATATTGGAGATGCAAGGATCTCATGTCTGTGTTTAGTGGACAGTGAGAACTACTTGTGTGTTGCACTTTTTCTCCTTGTCCTCAGTTACACTTCTCTGCTTTTCGCTAAGCACTGTTAAAGAGAGCTTGGAACTCTTACAAGAGCGGGCAGACGGATCGAGTAAGAGGCATAGAAAAATGCCCGTGCCAGGCGTGTTTTTGACAAATAAGCCTAGCAGCAGAGTGTTTTGGTTTGGAAGGGTGACAAACACCACATTTAGACGAAATGGCTGCAGGATACAAACGGTGAAAAAAAACTCAGTGCACCAGGTGCTGTGCTGAGCGTATCAGTTGCCAGTGACTAGTGCTAGAAGCAGGATCAACGTATGCTGCTCTTACTGAATACCTTCTCTAGCTGCCTTCTGTGGTAAATATTGGAGATGCAGGGATCGCATTCTATGTGTAGTGGACATGAGAGTCTGTGTGTGTGCACTTTTTCTTATCTTCAGTTACATTTCTCTGCTATGCAGTTCAAAGATGCTTGAACTTTACAGAAGAGGGCAGACTATAGTAGAGAGTAGAAGAAAATTGCACGTCCAGCGTGTTTTTGAGCAAATAAACCTAGCAGCAGAGTGTTTGTGTGAGGAAGGTGACAATCCTCTTTAGAGGAAATCGCTGCAGGATACAAACGCGAAAAGAGAACTCAGCACACAGAGTGCCTGCTGAGCGTATCATTTGCCAGTGACTAGTGCTAGAAGCAGGATCAACGTGTGCTAGCTTTCTTACTGAATACATATTTGCCTTGCTCGTTAAGAGGTAAATATTGGAGATGCAAGGATCTCATGTCTGTGTTTAGTGGACAGTGAGAACTACTGTGTGTGTGCACTTTTCTCCTTGTCCTCAGTTACACTTCTCTGCTTTTGCTAAGCACTGTTAAAGAGAGCTTGGAACTCTTACAGAAGCAGGGCAGACGGATCGTAAGAGGATAGAAGAAAATGCCGTGCCAGGCGTGTTTTGAGCAAATAAGCCTAGCAGCAGAGTGTTTTGTGTTTGAGAGGGTGACAAACACCACATTTAGAGGAAATGCTGCAGGATACAAACCGCGAAAGAAACTCAGTGCACCAGAGTGCTGTGCTGAGCGTATCAGTTGCAGTGAAGTGCTGAGAAGCAGGATCAACGTATGCTAGCTTTACTGAATACCTATTCGTCTAGCTGCCTTCTGTGGTAAATATTGGCGATGCAATGACTCATCTCTTGTTTAGTGGACAGAGAGAACTACTGTAGTGTGTCCACTTTTTCCTTGTCTTCAGTACATTTCTCTGTTTGCTATGCAGATTAAAGATTCTTGGAACTCTTACAGGGCAGGGCAGATTGCTACGTAGAGAGGGTTTAGAAAAATGCACGTGCCGGCGTGTTTTTTGAGCAAATAAACCTAGCTGCAGAGTGTTCTGTGTGGTACTAGGTGACAATCTACCTCTGTTAGAGAGAGAGGATGCAAGAACAAACGCGAACAAGGAAACTCAGTCACCAGAGTGCTGTGCTGAGCGTATCATTTGCCAGTGACAGTGCTAAGAAGCAGGATCAACGTTGCTAGCTTTCTTACTGAATACCTATTCGTCTAGCTGCCTTCAGGGTAAATATTGGAGATCAGGGATCGATTCTATGTGTCGTGGACAGTGAGAAGTGCTGTGGTGTGTGCACTTTTCTCTTTATCTTCAGTTACATTTCTCTGCTGCAGAGTTCAAAGTGCTTGGAACTCTTACAAGAAACAGGGCAGACTAATCGGTGAGAAGGCATGAAGAAAAGTGCATTACAGCCGTGTTTTAGAGCAAATAAACCTAGCAGCAGAGTGTTTTATTGCTTGAGGAGAGGTGACAATCAGCTCATTTCTAGACGGAAATGCAGGATACAAACCGAAGAAAGAACCGCAGCACACCAGAGTGCCCTGCTGCGTATCATTTGCCAGTGACTAGTGCTAAGAAGCAGGATCAACGTATGCTAGCTTTCTTACTGAATACCTATTCGCTGCTGCCTTCTGTGGTAAATATTGGAGATGCAGGATCCATGTCTTGTTAGTGGACAGTGAGAAGTGCTGTGGTGTGTGCACTTTTCTCTTTCTCAGTTACATTCTCTCTGAGAGTTAAAGGCTTGAACTCTTACAGAAGCAGGGCAGACATCGGTAAGAGGCATAGAAGAAATGCCGTCCAGGCGTGTTTTTGACAAATAACTGCAGCAGAGTGTTTTGTTTTGGAGAGGGTGACAACACCCATTTAGAGGAAATGCTGCAGGATACAAACCGAGAAAGAACCGCACCAGAGTGCTGCTGCGTATCATCCAGTGACAGTGCTGACAGGATCAACGTAGCTAGCTTTCTTCTGAATACCTATTGCTGCTGCTTCGTGGTAAATATTGCGTGCAAGATCCATCTCTGTGTTTAGTGGACAGAGAACTGTGTGGTGCCCTTTCTCCTTGCTTCAGTTACATTCTTGCTTTCTATGCAGATTAAGTGCTTGGAACTCTTACAGAAGAGGGCAGATTGTACGAGAGAGTTTAGAAAATGCACTGCCAGCGTGTTTTTGAGCAAATAAACCTAGCGCAGAGTGTTCTGTGTGGACAGTGACAACCCCTGTTAGAAGAAAGGTGCAAGAACAAACGCAAAAAACTCAGTCACCAGAGTGCTGCTGGCGTATCATTGCCAGTGACAGTGCAAGAAGCAGGATCAACGTTGCTAGTTTCTTACTGAATACCTATTGTTGCTGCCTTCTGTGTAAATATTGAGATGCAGGATCATTCTATGTGTCGGGACAGTGAAGTGCTGTGGTGTGCACTTTCTCTTTATCTTCAGTTACATTTCTCTGCTGCAGAGTTAAGATGCTGGAACTCTTACAGAACAGGGCAGACTAATCGTAGGAGGCATGAAGAAAAGTCGTCCCAGCGTGTTTTTGACAAATAAACCTAGCAAGAGTGTTTTGTGTGAGGAGGGTGAATCACTCATTTAGGAAATGCTGCAGGATACAAACGAAGAGAACCACACACCAGAGTGCCTGCTGCGTATCATTTGCCAGTGACTAGTGTAAGCAGGATCAACGTGCTAGCTTTCTTACTGAAACAATTTGCCTCTCGTTAGGGTAAATATTGAGATGCAGATCTCATGTCTGTGTTTAGTGACAGTGAGCTACTTGGTGTGTGCCTTTCTCCTTGTCCTCAGTTACACTTCTGCTTTTCCTAACACTGTTAAGGAGCTTGGAACTCTTACAAAGGGCAGACGATACGAAAGAGGGATAGAAGAAATGCCCTGCCAGGCGTGTTTTGAGCAAATAAGCCTAGCAGCAGAGTGTTTTGTGTTTGGAAGGGTGACAAACACCACATTTAGACGGAAATGGCTGCAGGATACAAACCGCGACGAAAGAAACTCAGTGCACCAGCGTGCTGTGCTGAGCGTATCAGTTGCCAGTGACTAGTGCTAAGAAGAGGGATCGGAACCAGCTAGCTTTGCTGCTACATACCTAATCGCCATGCAGCCTTCTGTGGTAAACATGACGCTTGCTGTTAGGCTCCGAGAGGCAGACAACACTTTGCTATGTGCAGTGCAAATGAGAGCTACTGTGTGAGGTGCACGCTTTCTTCTTAGCTTCAGGTACACTACTGTGCTCTTCGCTATGCAGACTGAGAGCGTGCATTCTATTGATACTAGAAGAGTGGCAGACTGATATTAAACAGAGAGTTTAGAAGAAAATTGCACGTGCCAGGCGTGTTTTTGAGCAAATAAACCTAGCTGCCGAGTGTTCTGTGTGGGGACAGTGTCAATTCCTCTCAGTTAGAGAAAACGCTGCAAGATACAAACGGCGACAAGAAACTCAGCCACCAGAGTGCCCTGCTGAGCCGTGATCATTTGCCAGTGACTAGTGCTAAAGCAGGATCAACGATGTGTTAGCTTTCTTACTGAATACATATTTGCCTTGTTCGCTATGGGTAAATATTGGAGATGCAAGGATCTCTACCGTCTGTGTTTAGTGGACAGGAGAACTACTGTGGTGTGTGCACTTTTCTTGTCCTCAGTTACACTTCTCTGCTTTTCAAGCACTGTTAAAACAGGGCTTGGAACCTTACAAGAAACAGGGCAGACTGATACGGCACAGAGGCATAGAAGAAATGCCCAAAAGCTAGCGCTTTTACAAATAAGCCTAGCAGAGTGTTTTGTGTTTGGAGAGGTGACAAACACCACATTTATACGGAAATCGCTGCAGGATACAAACCGACTTCAAAGAAACTCAGTGCACCAGCGCATGCTGTGCTGAGCGATCAGTTGCCAGTGACGAGTGCTGAGAAGCAGGATCAACGTATGCTAGCTTTCTTACTGAATACCTATTCGTCTAGCTGCCTTCTGTGGTAAATATGGCGATGCAATGATCTCATCTCTGTCTTCCCAGTGGACAGAGAACTACTGTAGTGTATCACTTTTTCTCCTGGTCTCGATTGCATTCTCTGCTTTTGGCTATGCAGAGTTAAAAGAGTGCTTGGAACTCTTACAGGAAGCAGGGCAGATTGCTACGGTAGAGAGGTTTAGAAAAAATGCACGTCAAGGCGTGTTTTTGAGCAAATAAACCTAGCAGCAGAGTGTTCTGTGTGAGTACTAGGTGACAATCTACCTCTGTTAGAGAGGAGAGATGCAAGACACAAACCGCTGAACAAGAAACTCAGTGCACCAGAGTGCTGTGCTGAGCGTATCATTTGCCAGTGACGAGTGCTAGAAGCAGGATCAACGTATGCTAGCTTTCTTACTGAATACCTATTGCTAGCTGCCTTCTGTGGTAAATATTGGAGATGCAGGATCGCATTCTGTGTGTGGACAGTGAGAAGTGCTGTGTGTGTGCACTTTTCTCTTTATCTTCAGTTCATTTCTCTGCTGCAGAGTTAAAGATGCTTGGAACTCTTACAAGAAGCAGGGCAGACTGATACGGTGAGAGGCATAGAAGAAAAGTGCACGTCCCAGCCGTGTTTTTAGAGCAAATAAACCTAGCAGCAGAGTGTTTTGTGTGAGGAGAGGTGACAATCACCTCATTTAGACGGAAATCGCTGCAGGATACAAACGCGAAGAAGAACCAGCACCAGAGTGCCCTGCTGGCGTATCATTTGCCAGTGACTAGTGCTAGAAGCAGGATCAACGATGCTAGCTTTCTTACTGAATACATATTTGCCTTGCTCGTTAGGGGGTAAATATTGGAGATGCAAGGATCTCATGTCTGTGTTTAGTGGACAGTGAGAACTACTGTGGTGTGTGCACTTTTCTCCTTGTCTCAGTTACACTTCTCTGCTTTCGCTAAGCACTGTTAAAAGAGGCTTGGAACTCTTACAAGAAAGCAGGGCAGACGGATACGATAGAGAGGATAGAAGAAAATGCCGTGCCAGGCGTGTTTTTGAGCAAATAAGCCTAGCAGCAGAGTGTTTTGTGTTTGGAAAGGGTGACAAACACCACATTTAACGGAAATGCTGCAGGATACAAACGCGCAGAAAGAAACTCAGTGCACCAGCGTGCTGTGCTGAGCGTATCAGTTGCCAGTGACAGTGCTAAGAAGAGGATCGGAACCAGCTAGCTTTGCTGCTACATACCTAATCGCCATGCAGCCTTCTGTGGTAAACATGACGCTTGCTGTTAGGCTCCGAGAGGCAGACAACACTTTGCTATGTGCAGTGCAAATGAGAGCTACTGTGTGAGGTGCACGCTTTCTTCTTAGCTTCAGGTACACTACTGTGCTCTTCGCTGTGCAGACTCGAGAGCGTGCATTCACAATATTGATACTAGAGTGGCAGACTGATATTAAACAGAGTTTAGAAGAGAAAGTGCACGTGCCAGGCGTGTTTTTGAGCAAATAAACCTAGCTGCCGAGTGTTCTGTGTGGGACCAAGTGTCAATTCCTCTCAGTTAGAGAGAAAACGCTGCAAGATACAAACGGCGAACAAGGAAACTCAGCACACCAGAGTGCCCTGCTGAGCGTATCATTTGCCAGTGACTAGTGCTAAGCAGGATCAATGTGTGCTAGCTTTCTTACTGAATACATATTTGCCTTGCTACGTTAAGAGGTAAATATTAGGTGCAAAGGATCTCATGTCTGTGTTTAGTGGACAGTGAGAACTACTATGGTGTGTGCACTTTTCTCCTTGTCCTCAGTTACACTTCTCTGCTTTCGCTAAGCACTGTTAAAAGAGCTTGGAACTCTTACAAGAGGCATGGCAGACGGATACGATAGAGAGGATAGAAGAAAAATGCCCGTGCCAGGCGTGTTCTTTGAGCAAATAAGCCTAGCAGCAGAGTGTTTTGTTTGGAAGGGTGACAAACACCACATTTAGACGGAAATGCTGCAGGATACAAACCGGCAAAGAAACTCAGTGCACCAGCGTGCTGTGCTGGCGTATCAGTTGCCAGTGACTAGTGCTAGAGAGGATGACAGCTAGCTTTCTATACTAATGCCATGACCTTCTGTGTAAACATGCGCTTGCTGTTGTGGGGAAATTGCAGTGAGGAAATGGCTACTGTGAGCATTCTCTGCTTCAGGTACCACTCCTGCTATGCAGCTAGGGTCATCTATTGATACTAAGGGAGACGATTACAGAGATTTAAGAAATGCATGCAGGCGTGTTTTGAGCAAATAAACCTAGCTGCCAGTGTTCTGTGGGGACCAAGTGTCAATTCCTCTCAGTTGAGAAAAGCTGCAAGATACAACGGCAACAAGGAACTCAGCACCAGAGTGCCCTGCTGAGCGTATCATTTGCCAGTGACTAGTGCTAGAAGCAGGATCAACGTGTGCTAGCTTTCTTACTGAATACATATTTGCCTTGCTCCGTTAGGGTAAATATTGGAGATGCAAGGATCTCATGTCTGTGTTTAGTGGACAGTGAGAACTACTGTGTGTGTGCACTTTCTCCTTGTCCTCAGTTACATTCTCTGCTTTCGTTAGCACTGTTAAAAGAGAGCTTGGAACTCTTACAACAGGGCAGCGGATACGGTACAGAGGCATAGAAGAAAATGCCGTGCCAGCGTGTTTTGAGCAAATAAGCTAGAGCAGAGTGTTTTGTGTTTGGAGAGGTACAAACACCCATTTACGGAAATGCTGCAGGATACAAACCCGCGAAAGAACTCATGCCAGAGTGCTGTGCTGGCGTATCAGTTGCCAGTGGCAGTGCTGAAGCAGGATCACGTATGCTAGCTTTCTTACTGAATACCTATTCGTCTGCTGCCTTCTTGGTAAATATTGGCGATGCAATGATCTCATCTCTGTGTTTAGTGGACAGAGAACTACTGTAGTGTGTCACTTTTTCTCCTTGTCTTCAGTTACATTCTCTGCTTTTCGCTATGCAGAGTTAAAAGTCTTGGAACTCTTACAGGAAGCAGGGCAGATTGCTAGTAGAGAGGTTTAGAAAAATGCACGTGCCGCGTGTTTTTGAGCAAATAAACCTAGCGCAGAGTGTTCTGTGTGGGACTAGGTGACAATCTACCTCTTTAGAGAGAAGGATGCAAGAACAAACAGCGAAAAGGAAACTCAGTGCACCAGAGTGCTGTGCTGGCGTATCATTGCCAGTGACAGTGCTGAAGCAGGATCAACGATGCTAGCTTTCTTACTGAATACCTATTCGTCTAGCTGCCTTCTGTGTAAATATTGGAGATGCAGGGATCATGTCTATGTGTGTGGAAGTGAGAAGTCTGTGGTGGTGCCTTTCTCTTATCTTCAGTCATTTCTGCTGCAGATAGGTGCTTTTTAAAGGCAGACTATAACAGAGAAATGTAGCGGTTTAGCAATAAACCGGCAGTGTTTTGTAGGGTTCCCTCATTTAGGAAAGCTGCAGGATACAAAAAGAACAGCACACCAGATGCCTCTGCGTATCATTTGCCAGTGACTAGTGCTAAGAGCAGGATCAACGTTGCTAGCTTTCTTACTGATACATATTTGCTTGCTCGTTGGGTAAATATTGGAGATCAAGATCTCAGTCTGGTTTTGGACATGAGAACTACTGTGGGTGTGCACTTTTTCTCCTTGTCCTCAGTTACACTTCTCTGCTTTTGCTAAGCACTGTTAAAAGGGCTTGGAACTCTTACAAACAGGGCAGCGGATACATA
>JAREIS010003114.1:0-16082 GCA_030060385.1 Muscicapa striata striata | reverse complement strand
CCTGGGATCGTGTTGAAAGACACCTGGCTGGGGGTACATCCCCTGTCCCCCCTAGGGGCCCCGGGAACCCAAAGGGGAAAACATCCCAACAAAAAAATTTCTTGGTTGGCGTATTTTTTGCTTTCAACCTGAAACTTGACCCGACACCAACGGAGGCACCACTGGGAAGCCCTGTGAGTGCCCGAGTGTGGAAGAGCTCGTGCTCTGCTCAGCTCCATCCCCCATGGGAGGATCGGTGTGGATGATCCCAGTGACCCCTTGGGCAGAGCCCTGGTGATCCGTGTTGAGAAGACACCTGGCTGGGGTCTACATCACCCTGTCTCCCTATGGGCACCTGGATCAACACAGGGGCAGGAACATCCATCAGAACACAAACCAACACTGGAATTTCTTGGATTGAGCGTATTTGTTTGCTTTCAACCCAGAAAATCTTTTGTCTTCAATCCTATCTTCTGTGGCTCCAGGAATACTGAATGGTCTTGGAGGTCTTTTCAGCCTCAGTGATTGCACAATTTTGATTTTCTGTTAGGAAAGAGGTGTCTTCTGCAGGAAAATGATGATGGATTAGAAAGACCAAGATTTGGAGACAATGAGGTGGAAACCTTCCAGAAAAGGTTCTTTCCACCCAAGCATTGGATCCTCAGCTGGCACGAACAAGGAAATGCTTTCTTCTAGACTTCATTTGTTTGCTCACCTTTACAGACAACCTAAAATAGGACAACAGCATGGTGGGACATAGCTAGCGTGGCAGGGATGCAGGCTGGGGTCTGGTTGAGGAGTTGAGGGTCCTGGAGGCATTGGGGCTGCTGAGGGCTTTGGGGACCAGGCCGGGTCGGCTGGGCTGGCAGACACTGGCGGAGGTCTGGGGCAGCTGCTCAGGGACCTGCCCTGGAGCCCAGCCGGGCATTGGGCTCCTGGAAGGGAATGACGTCCTTGTCCCCGGTAGGGAATCCCAGGCACCCCAGGGTGTCAGGGGCAGCTGAGAGGCCACAACAGGGAGGGAAAGCCAGACAGAGCTGTCCCCCAGAAATCTGCAGCCCGAAAGACAAACTCGGCATTTCCCCAGGAAAAGCACCCAATGAGGTGCAGAATGGAGATAGGGAGGATGGGACCCCAGACTGACAGAGAGGCCTGACCCAAAAACAAACGTGTGCCAGGAAAGGGATTGAGGGGCAGTGGGAAAGGTGGGAAAGCAGGAAAGAGGAGGTCTGGACCCACCAAGGAGTGGGAGGGGGGTGGGTTGGCCACGCAAATTGGTGGAAAGTCCACAATCGCTCTTTACTCCAAGCCTGCTCGGCTTTCGGCCCTCATTCCATCGCTTCCCCTCCTCTCTCCATCCCTTCTTCTTCTTTCTGACCCAGTTCCCCCTCTGGCCCTCGCATTTCCCTCTGGTCCCCAGACAGGTGAGCTCCCAGCACCACCAGTACCACCAGTACGGCCCCAGCTCCCCAACACGCCCCATCCCCAGCGCCGGGCGGACAAGATGTTTAGAAGCCCCAAAGTTGGCGGAAAGCATCAGGATCTTCCCTAATATGGGCTCCCCATGTCCTTCCTCAGGGGGCCCCACCCAATGTCAGAGCCTGTTGGAGTGTGTTAAATAGAAGCCTCTCTGAGTCCCTCAGAGAGAGAGGATGAGGCATTGATATAAAGCCTTTAGAGAAATTAAAATATATTAAGCCACACAGACATGAAATAGAAGTGTAAATTTTAGTTTTAGGTAAGTATGAATATTATTACGTCAAATAGTGTCCTAGGTTGCAATGTAAAGATATGCCCAAAAGTATGTGTTCTATTACCATCCACTGAAATCAGCTGGGGCAGTGATTCTTTTCTCTGTGGGAGATATCCTCTGCTAATGGGCCATCTGTTAAAAAAAAAAAAAAAACTAGATGGGACAATGTTCTTTACCTTTCCCATGACCCATCCTTTTTTCAGAAAGATATCTTCTGTTAATGAGCCATTGAGTCCCACTGCATGACTGATAAAACCACATCATCCCATTGTGAGATGCTGCACCTTAGGGAGGGGAGCCAAACAATTCCTTCTATTTTAATGCTGAATAGGGTTTAGACTCCGGTGGACATGTCTGTGCACATCTGGGCCTTGTTTGTTTGCACCAGCCAAAAACTATATTTAGTTGCTATGTTTTGCTGTTCAGTTTTTTCTGCATATTTCACTCTCCGTTCACATGCTTCTTTCTCATGCTAGCTGTTTTTGTGTATTTCTCAGTTTAGAGCAGGGTTTATAACAGGTGCACAGTATGAGAAAATTTTAGGAGTTTTTCAATAACTGGTTTGAAACCCTCCAAGGTCGCTGGAACATAAACTATACTAAATCAGGAGAGAAGATGTTGAAAACACAAAATACCAAGATTAGAAGATTCAAGATAAGAGGAGGTGACAAAGATCCTGAAGACCACCAATTACGGACTTTCAGTGGTTTGAATGGGTGGATCAATATCCTAAAATTACCAATTGTAGAGTATGTTCCCATGTGGGTGATGGTTCTAGAAATGTATAATTAGGGTGAATTATTAACAATAAATCAGCTTCTCTGAAATCATATTGATTTGGTGTCCAGTGGTCCAGGTTTTTTTCCCTCATTTGGTGATATATCGTACACATTGTGCATATGAAGCAAACTGTAACTCTTTAGACTTGGGCTCTGAAGGGGTCCACAGAGCAAAAAACGCAGGAAGCCCAATTGTCACCTGCTGCGGCAGGACTGCAACAGCGGAGGTAGGAGTGTGACTCTGAAGAGAATCTGAAGAATATGAGAGAGAGAGAAAACTCTCAAGAGCAGCTTGGAAGGAAGCCGGCAGGAGCACGGGGTGGAGAGGAGTTCCCGAGAAAAGCTCCGAGAGAAAAGCGTGTGCAGTGCAGCGAAGAGCTACGGTAAAAGGTGAGCAGCTGGAGCTGGAGAGATGGAGAAATTATTATTGAAAGGAAAGCAAGAAATGCAGACAAAGTTAAATATCCTCCAGCATATCCTCTCTGTAAGAGCAGTCAAGTATGACCCAGAGGGTTTAAAAAGACTATTTAGATGGGGTCAGGAAAAAGGATTTATTTCGGATGACCCTGCGGCTGCGTTTCCGACCTTTGTGCGAGAGTTGTTTCTGGGGGAAGATACAGTTATTCCGTCCTTACCATGAGCAGTCCCTGAAACAGAGTCGCCGGCTCCACGGGTGGTCTCAGGCAATGACAGCGCGGTCTCGCAGTCCATGTAGGAACCAGAAAAAATGGAAATAGCCGCCTCTCTGCCTCCACTGGCTTTGGGTTTGCCTACAGGGTGTCCCACAGTATCCCCTGAAGAGTTAACAGCAGCCCTGGGAGGACAGGTTTATCCTCTGCTGCCATCTTCGCTGCCCGATTCATCAGAGCTCAGTCAGAGCAGGCATCCAAATGTAGATTGCGAGTATTCACATGCAGAGCGATCAAGGTGCTCAGAAGCACAAGAGTGCCAGCAGTGAGAGAGAATTAGCAGAACTAAGGACTTTGGTTCACCAACAAATCAAAGAGAGAGAAAACCCAACTGCTTCTGATGGCAGAAGGAGGAGGGGCAGTGATTTGATCCCAAGAGCTGCGTGTGGCGGTGCCGGTCTCTCGGGCCGCGGTGCCGGCGGAGGCCGCCAGGTTCGGCTCTCGGGAGGGAGAGGTCCCGAGGGAAAGTCTGTTGGTTTCGGCCTGTGCCAAGAAATGCAAAGAATGTCGGACCCTCCATTTCAGTCTGATAGTTTGAAGTGTGTGCCACAGAAGTAAGGGGAGGGGAGCCCAGGCCCGAGAGAGAGGAGAGTGCTCTGAACATGGGGGTTGCTTACCCCGACATGATGCTGGGGAAGGGGTCTTTTCTTTTTCTGGCCCGATGCTCGGTGGTGCCAGCATGGGCTGCGGTGTTCCCCGCGGTACTGCAGTCTCACACCCTGACACACAAACAAAAAAACAAAAACAAAAAAAAAAAAAAAAAAAAAAAAAAAAAAAAAAAAACAAAAAAAAAAAAACAAACAAAAAAAAAAAAAAAAAACAACAAAAAAAAAAAGTGATTAGTGCCATCAGAGAGGCAGCCTGGATAAAAGATGCATATACAACTAGAAAAGAAAAAAATCCTGAAAATGGCACGTGTCTCGCAGATAATTACACCAAGAGATGTTAAAACACATAAAAAAGCTGGCTATGAATACAACAAATACAACATCAATAAACCATGAGTTTGCCTATTACAAAATCCGTAAATTCACACCATGCAATCAATAGTGTTAATTATCACTTCAGTAGAACAAAAAGCACACTTAAGATAACTCAGTTAATCAGTATTAATACCAAACATAAATGAAACATTGTCTAAACTTATTGATACTGAAACTTAACAAAAATGAGATCTAACAGAATTAACTTAATAGAACTTAGCCTTAGTCAATCTTAACAGAACGTATCTGGACACCAAAAAACACTCGTGAAAAAAGGGCACCGCAAACCAAGGGGACAGAAACATTATCTGCCTGTAAATATTGTTTGGTTTATACATTTCTAATTATTATAGTACAAAGCGATACCATAATAACTGTTCTACAGTGCACACTGATAGTTTTGAACTCCTCCAGTACGGGAGCGGAAAGAGCAGGAAGAGCAGCAGCGGGAGGAAGAGGAGGGACACAGGAGGAGCGGCAGGAAGAGGAGGAGCGATTTTGGAACCACTCGCTTCCCCCGCTCAAGCCGCAGCTCTCCCGGGTCCGGCAGCATCGCCCCCCCAAAAACCCGCAGGTGAGCGGGGAGGGGGAGCTCGCCCCAAATCCATCATGGGGGGGCTCCAGGAGGGTTTTATTTTGCGGGGCAGGGGATGTTTGGATCTTGCAGGACCCCAAAGCCGAGCCGGAGATGCCCCCGGAGGGATCTCGGCGGCTCCCACGTGGCGATCGCCCGGTCCCGGCGGGGAGGGGGCGATCTCGGCTCTGCGGATCCCCGGCAGAGCCGGGGGGGAACGCGGGAGCCCCGGAGCGGGGAGAGCGCCCAGGGGCGATCCCGGAGCCGGGGGACCCCCGGCAGCCTGGAGGGGTGCGGGAGCTCGGTGATGAGCGGGCTCCGGGCCCCCCGAGGCTGAAAGGGGCGCTGGCTTCTCCAGCTGCCCTTGGGCAGCGCCACCATCAAACCCAACGCGCTCAGCCCTTGTTTTACCCCCCAAACCAGGATTTCCCAAACCTCGGCATCGAGAAGGAGGAGGTCGTGAGGAAGAGGAAGATGGCCCGGGAGCCCCAGGCAGGTGAGGAGGAAGTCAGTGCCCCTTTCCCCCTGTGTCCTGCTCCATCTCCCAGCCCAGCCCAGCCCCGCTGCCGACGCCCTCCTGCGGGGACGCGCTGGGGGCATCTCCTTGCCCTTCCCTCTGGCACGGAGGCAAATCCCATCCTCTCCTTGTCCTTCCTCCCCCAGACAAGGAGCTGAGCACGGACACCAGGGAGGACAAATCCCCGCAGCACAGCCTCGGGCAAGAGGCCGTTTGCAGCGGCTCCACGGCGCAGGAATCCACCGGGGAGGAAAAGCCCCGCAGATCCCGCACCAGGAGGGGCTGCAAACGCACAGCCCGGGATCCCAGCAGGAAAGAGCCAGCCCGGGCCGGGAGGCGGCCGGAGCTCGGAGCTGGGGCTGCGTGAGCAGCTTCACCATGGGGAGAAGCCCCACAAGTGCTCAGAATGTGGGAAGGGCTTCAAAACGAGATGGGAGATGAACACACACCAGAGAATCCACACTGGGGAACGGCCCTACGAGTGTGGGGAGTGTGGGAAGAGATTCAGCCACAGCTCAGGCCTGACTGTGCACCAGAGGATCCACACTGGGGAGAGACCCTACGAGTGTGGGGAGTGTGGGAAGAGATTCAACCAGAGCTCAACCTGACTGTGCACCGGCGCATCCACACTGGGGAGAGACCCTACGAGTGTGATAAATGCAGGAAGGGGTTTCAGACCAGCTCCGATCTCCTCAAGCACTATCGCACTCACTGGGATGAGAGGCCTTATGAGTGTCATGACTGTGGGAAGGGCTTCAAGCAAAACTCACATCTCGACAGCCACCGGCGCATCCACACTGGGGACAGACCCTACGAGTGTCCTGAGTGTGGGAAGAGCTTCTCCAGGAGCTCTCACTTGACCCGACACCAAAGGAGGCTCCACTAAGGGAAGCCCTGTGAGTGCCCCGAGTGTGGGAAGAGCTTCGTGCTCTGCTCCAGCTCCATCCCCCATGGCAGGATCCGCACTGGATGATCCCCAGTGACCCCAGTGGGCAGAGCCCCGCTGAGCCCTGGTGCCGCTGATCCGTGTTGGGAACACACCTGGCTGGGGGCTCCACATCCTCCTGGCTCCCATCCCTGTCCAATTCCCATTCCCACTCTCTTTCCCTCTCCCTGTCCCGTATTCTCTGCCCGGTTGTCGTTCCCATATTCCCAGTCCCATATTCCCTGTCTGTTGGGAAGGATAAGGATTTGACAGGAAACTCTCACAGATATGTATGTACAGCATTTCCATTTCTATATTTCCGATACCGCTCTTGTATTCCTATTCCCAGTCCCATTCCCATATTCCAATTTCTAATCCCTGTCCCATCTTCTAAATCCCCATCCCATATTGTCTCTCCAATTGCTATTTCCATACTCTGTATCCTGTTCCCATATTCCCATTCCCGGTTCCTCTTTTCATTCCTGTTCCCATGTCCCTGTCCCCATTCCCAGTCCCTGTTGTCCCCATTCCCGGTTGTTCGAGTCTGTAACACAGAAGCCTCTCTGAGTCACTCCAAGAGAGAACAGAATGCAAAAATTAAATTAAAAACCTTTTGAGAAATTAAAATACAGTAAACCACACAGACATGAAATAGAGGTCTAAGTTTTAGTTTAAGGTATTAGAAATATTAATTTGCATAGGTATGAAGTAGAAGTATAACTCATAGTGTGAAGTACGTAGAAATATGTTTTAAATGCCTTAAAAAGTAAAAGCCGTAGAATCTCATGTAAAATATAAGCTATATTCAGAGCTTAAAAACATAGTTCTAGACAGAGTAAAAATAGAGTAAAAATATTTTTTATATTCTTCAGAGAGAACAGATAGGCCATGTGCACAAGTTATACGTAAACTTTTGTATTACAGAACCAGAATTCTACTAGGTTTAGGAGAAATGCTTCAGGTTCGTGGTTTTGGCTCACTGGATAATTTCTCAATAAAACTCCATGTATTGGAGCCAGAGCTCTCTCTCTCTCCTCTCTCGTCGCTCTCTCTTCTTTCCCCCCACCATCATCATCACCACTACCAGCACGTGAGAGAAGAAGAGGAGGAAGATGAAGAAGAAAAGAACAGAAGAAGAAAGGCCAGGGAGCATCTGCCTCTGGAGACTCTGCACCAGCTTCCAGCTCTTGCACCAGAGAGCTGCTCCTGCTTCCATCGGGACTTTATGGCAGAGAGATTGAACAGGGACTTGAGAGCCTCGGGCTCTTTGCCTTTGGAGCCTGACGTGCCTTTACAAGAAACAACTTTACAGCAGCCAGTGACTGCTCTGCTCTTTGAAGATCTAAAGCCATAACCAATCCCGGCAGCCGGTCCCATTCCCGGTCCCGGTCCCCATTCCCGGTTCTACTCCTCGTCCCTGTCCCGTATTCTGGGTCTGGGTCCCATAGTCCCGAGAAGTCAGTGAAGAAGTCTCTGTCTTTTCAGAATTAGTAAGTGGCTCACTTAAAGTTTCTCTGATCAATTCCTACGATGGTAATAACAAAGGAGCTTTTCTATCTCCTAAACAAACATCATCAAAAAGTTTCAGACCAACCCGATCCCAGAAAGTTTCACTTAAAACAGAATCGGGATCTACATTTGGAAAATTCTTTCTAACATATATTAACAGTTCTCTTAACTTTTTATCTGGAACACTAAAACCATTTCTCCTAAATAAAGATTCTAAATAATCATACATATATTCCTGCTCCTCAAATACACTTTCCCCATCTCTATGGACTCACCACAACACTTAGCTTACTTTAAATACATCATTATAAATTCCCCTCTATTTACCTTTCCTCATCTTAAATACATCTTATAAGTTCTTATACTGCTGTTCTTTAAATATATTTCCTTCTCTATGAATATACCTCAGCACTCAGCTTATCTTAAATATATCATCATAAGTTTTGTATTTTTCTCATTTCTGCTCTTTTGGCATAATATTTCCCATGCTCCTAGATTACCCCAAACTTGCTCACCTCAATATAAGACAGTTACAGAGTGGGACCCCTCCCAATGCAATTTGGGGGTCTCCTAGCCTCTTTGTTCCCCATTCTTCCACCCCTTCCCCATTTCCCCCAGTCCACCATCCCTGTCCCACATGATTGGTTTTGGGGTTCCAGGCACATTTTCCTTTAATTCAGGCACCACCTGGAAGCATTTTCCTGGCAGGAATCCTGATTTCTGGGGTTTTGGAGGGGGACAGCTCTGTCTGGCTTTCCCTCCCTGTTGGGGCCTCTCAGCTGCCCCTGACACCCTGGGGGTGCTGGGATTTCCTCCTGGGGACAAGGACGTTCATTCCCCCAGGAGCCCAATGCCCGGGCTGGGGCTCCAGGGCAGGGGGTCCTTGAGCAGCTGCCCCAGAACCTCCGCCAGGGTCTCCCAGCGCAGCCGGAGCCGCTCGGCCTGGGGTCCCCAAAGCCCTCAGCAAGCCCCAAGTGCCTCCCAGGAACCTCAACTCCCCAAACCCAGCATCCCCCACAGCCCCTGCAAGTTCCCCCATGGCACCGGCCGTGGCCATGTCCCCACGTGTCACTGGCCATGTCCCACCATGTCCCCACCCATGTCTCAGTTCAGTGTCTTTATTTTTACCCCAGTGTTGGATGTTTTAAAGGGATGAAGAGAAATCAAAAGCAAATCAAGGCCAAAAGAAAAGCATTTCCATGTCTGTGCAAGCTGAGGATCCATGTGCTTGGGTGGAAGAACCTTGTTTGCAGGGGTTTCTGTGGTTTTTGGTTTTGCCCCAGTCCATCAATTTTGCTGCAAAGACACCCTTTGGCAATGCAAAATCCAGGAATATCTGAGGTTGATTAGGATTAATTTGAACTTTTTTGTTGCAAGGTTAGGAGGAAGACAAAAACAGGTTTAACTTAAATGGTATAAAGAGAAATTTTATTACTAGAAACTATAAGAAAAAAACTTGGAATAAAACTTTACATTATCTTTTATACTAAAAACGTAAAAAAAACTCAATTTACTATCTTTAAAATAAATTTTACTGATTTACTTGAAAGAGGAGACTTTTTTCAACCTTTGAAGATTTCTTCCTAAGAAAGTTTTTGTTTGGTTTTCATATTAGAGGGATTAGCCACCTGGGAGAATGGAAATCTGATTATTATCTAAAAACCCTTTTTCAAACTAACAGTTTTCCTCATAACTTTTACTAAGGACTATATTAATTTATAGGGCAAACTTCAAGGATTATATCAGATTAAAAAAACTTACTTTATTTTTGAGAACAGAGGGTTTTTCTTTTTCTTTTTGGGGAAAATAGCCATGGCTTTTTTATTTTTTTAAATTTAGGGGATTACAGCAATTTTAACATTTTCTTACTTTAATATTAATGCTTTTGTTTATATTTACAGTTAGAACAATCATATTCACTTCATAATATTTTTATGTCATAGGGAAATAAGATTTTTCCCCATAGTTTTTTTAAAAAAAGAGAAATTTTAGGTTCACAACTTTGCTTTTTTCTTTATTTAGCATTTGAAATCTCTTTTTGTTTGATTTCTGTGTTTTTATATTGTTTCTGTGTGTATTATAATTTTGTTTTTTTTGTTTTGGTTTTATTATTTAGGAGAGAGAATAAAGTATCTGTAAAGTTTTATTCTGGGCATTGAAAGAGTTAATACCTTACCCAGGCAGCAGAGGGTTTTGGATTTTTTCCAGGTGGGGCTGTTGAGTTATTTACAATAAAGAGTCTTTCAAGGCCACGTTGGGGGCTGGGTGAGGACTGCAGGGTTTAGTCAGAGAAGCGCTGATGAGTTTCTGGTTTCATGGCTGTTCTCCGGCGCCCGCTGCGCAATTCCAGCCGCGGCCGGGGGTTCTTCCTCCACCCTGCCCAGCAGACAAGGCTGTGGGGCCTTGCCAGAACGGGGCTCAGCTGTTTTTCCCCAGGCCTGTGGGCAGCGGGGCGAGCCCGGGCGCTCGGAGCGCCTCCGGGCCGGGGCAGGGCAGGGTTCTGCCGAGCCGCGGCCGTGCCGGGGGCAGGGATGTGAGCAACGGGCCTTGCCTTTCCTTTCCCTGGATATCGGGGTCCCTGGCTGGAAACGGGCCCGGCAGCTTCCTGAGCTCTGAGTCAGAGCCCACCTGCCCCTGCCCGGCCCGGCAAAGTGGAGGGGCCTGGGCTGGTGTTACTGTGAGAGGCCGGACGGGAAAGAGAACTGTCCCGGGGCTTTTGTCTTTACATGTGTTTCACAAAGAGGCAAAACTTGCTTATTGCTGAAAAAAATGTGCCAATATTAAACTCCGACGCTGATTGGACCCGCAGATGCTCCAAAATGGCGCCTTTTCTGTCCCAGCAGCGCCCTGGGGACGGCTCCGGGGCCGGGCTTTGTCCCCACTTGCCCAATCAACGCGCGATAAAGAGTGACGGCAGAGTCAACCACCGCAGCGAGGGGGTGGGCCTTGCATTCGTCACTGTCTCCCCTCCTTTCCCCTCGCTCCTCCATTTCTCGCAACCTCGCCTGAGGAGCTGCTCCGGCGCTGGGGACCGGCCCGGCATCGGCCAAGGAGCCAAGCTGCCCTGAACCGGCGGGAGCTCGGGGTGAGCGGGAGCTGAGGGCGGGTGGGAGCTGGGGTGAGTCCGGATGGAGCCGACCACTGAGCCTCGGGAGCGCGGGCAAGGGATGTTTGAGAGAGCCCGGGGCTGTGCGGGAAAATTCACGTTTCAGAGTTTGTGTGCAAAAGGAGTCTCTTATTAGATTGTTTGGAGACTTTGTATCTGAATTATCCCTGATTGCTGTTTTGGTTTACTCTATCTATTGTTTTGTTTTGATGTTTCCCTTCATGCTCATGGCAAGAGTCATGCATGCTGTTTTTAAAACAAAGAATTAGCTTCTAAATATTTATATTTTAAAAATTGCAATATTTATATTAAAAACATGTAACACTCCTCAAATGAATGTACAATGATGAAGTCTAATTAATTCATTAACTTAAGGAGAAGGTATGCATGTATTTTTACCATCAACAAGTTCAAAATAATCACCTGTTTAGTCAGCCAAACATCAGTTGTTTCCAAGAAAATGAGGCCAGTGAGAAGAAAAAGAAGCTAATCACCATGCAGCCTTTTGGTCAGAACAAAAACAGAAGTAGGACTGCCAAGACATGGCTGTGTCTGGAAATTTAGAGGCAAATTGCCAACAAAAGCCTTAGGGCATCATCATGGTATAATGTTCCTACTAGCCTTCTGCAGTTATTCCCTGTTCCAGGATCCAAGAGCTCATTCAGTGATGTCAAAGATCAACATTCCCAGCTATGGACTATTCGGATTTTATAACAGTGGTCATTTATTTCCATTTCCCTAGGAGACATTGGGCATTATTATTTTGTTTTCTTACGCTGTGAAACCTTGTGTCAATGACATGATAGAATTTGCTGTTTTGTTGATTTAAATTGGTCTTTTATGTACCTTATCCCATATCTAATAGATAACCAGTGATAACCTCAATGAGATAACACCCCCACAAGAGTGAGCTAAGTAACTTGCTTGTTCCCATGTGAAAACAATCTTAAGCATTAAAACAATTAACACAGCAAGCTATTCTCATAGAAGTACCCTTTGCACCTGCAATAAACAAGAAATCTGTCTCATGAGAATCAGTGAACAAAATATATAAACTAACCAAGAAGACAGAAATTTGATTGACAAGTAAAATACCTTTTACTAACCAATGGAGTAATTTGCAAGAAAACTATTAACCAAATAGAGTTATACACGAGGTCTGTAAAAACTGTAAAAAATAAGCTGTGTGAAGAAAGAATTGGGTTTTCCTGCCTGAAGAAAATGGAGTAACGGCTGTTTTTTATTACAGCAGTTGTAACTTGTCACTTCTGTTATAGATAATAAACGAATCAAACAGAATTAAAGGTTAAATTGGCAAATTTTATTTTCGCGACCAAAAATACGGTCCTGCAAAGCCACAACCGGAAAGTACAACACCCAGGGTCGGTGTTGGAGTGCTACATGATGTTACCCAGCCTCTGTCGCACTGGGTCCCCTGGTGTTCACGCCACCGTTTTGGTTGAACCCCTTTTTATACTGTTTTTCATAGCCTGAAGCAAGACAGTCCTTTGTTTCTTTCAAATTCAGCTCTGGTGTCCACATAAGACAAAGTCCTTCCTGCTCTTTGACGAGATTTTGCGTCCGTTGTGTATTGCCTTTAGGTGGTGGACTTCATCAGAGTCGGGAATGCAGTCCTGGGGGGTGATGGGATTTTCGGGAAAGGCTTCACCTCCTTGAGTTTCCAGGTTTCCCAGGAGATAGATGCTTATCGGTAACAGTCCGACCTGTAGATATGGTAATTTACCTAGCTCTGAGGCAATCCCCTGCCTTTACTTTGTGGCTCGTTTATTTATTTATTTATTTTTATTTTTTATTTGCAGACTTATTTTGCCGAAACAAATTACAACACGAATTACAATATGATATATATATATATCACACTTCTAAACTCAGGCCTGTGATTAACAGTTCTCACCCAACTTGTCCTCAGGCATGAATGCTGTAGCTGCAGTGAGAAATCTCATCCCAAATTAGATGTATGCTGTCTTCTGCCACCCTGTTTGCAATGTGCCCTTGCAGATGGGTGTCTGAGTGTTTTACCCTTTTAATAAAAAGGAAAGGGCAGTTGTTGCAGTGCAAGCTGCTTGCACTAGGCTGCCTTGAAGCCGGCTCGGTACCATGGGCCCGCCCGGTGGATTTAACCTGGTCGGATTCCACCTGGGCTGCAGCATGGGATTGGCCAAAGGAGCTGGGCAGCACCAAGACCTCAAGCAATGATATGCTCAGGCATGAGGATTCTGGACCCCCAATGAAAGGGAGCCTCCAGGAATAAACTGTCACTGCTGTGCACACAAGGTGAGCAGTGTGTCCTGTCTGTCTGCAGCTCTGCCTCCACCACGAGGCTGCCAGTCAAACAGTTACAGAGTGGGACCCCTCCCAGTGCAATTTGGAGTCCCAGTCCCTTGTTCCTCCCACTCTTCCCCCTCCCATTGCCCCTCAATCCATCACCCCCTGTCGCACATGATTGGTTTTGGGGTTCAGGCCACTTTTCCCTCAACTCCAGGTACCACCTGGAAGCTTTTCCTAGGAAGAACCCCTGATTTCTGGGGGTTTTGGAGGGGACAGCTCTGTCTGGCTTTCCCCCCCTGTTGGGGCCAGCTGCCCCCTGACACCTGGGGGTGCTGGGATTTCCCTCCTGGGGACAAGGACGTTCATTCCTTCCAGGAGCCCAATGCCCGGCTGGGGCTCCAGGGCAGAGTGCCTTGAGCAGCTGCCCCAGAACCTCCCGCCAGGGTCTCCCAGCGCAGCCGGGCCGCTCGGCCTGGGGTCCCCAAAGCCCTCAGCAAGCCCCAAGTGCCTCCCAGGAACCCTCAACTCCCTCAAACCCAGCATCCCCCACAGCCCCTGCAAGTTCCCCCATGGCACCAGCCATGGCCATGTCCCACGTGTCACTGGCCATGTCCCACCATGTCCCCACGCATGTCTCAGTTCAGTGTCTTTATTTTTACCCCAATGTTGGATGTTTTTAAGACTGAAGAAATCAAAAGCAAATCAAAGGCCAATAGAAAAGCATTTCCATGTCTGTGCAAGCTGAGATCCACGTGGCAGGTGGAAGAACCTTGTTTGGAGTGGTTTCCATCTCACTGTCTCAAAATCTTGGTCTTTGCCCCAGTCCATCAGCACTTCGCTGCGGAAGACACCCTTGGGCAATAGGAAATCAAAAAATCAGGAATATCTGAGGTTGGTTAGTGGTTTTCTGGTTTATTAATTTGAACTTTTTGTTGCAAGATAGGATTAGGAGGAAGGCAAAACACAGGTTTAACTTTAAATGGTATAAAGAGAAATTTTATTACTAGAAAGTAGAAAGAAAAAAAAATCACAGAATAAAACTTTACATTATTTTTCATACCTAAAAATTTGCAAAAAGGCCAATTTTACTACCTTTAAAATAACTTTTACAAATTTCAAGTAAGAGGAGACTTTTTATTAACCTATGAATTTCTTCCCGAAGTTTTGTTTGGTTTTTCATATTGATTAGCCACCTGGGAGAATGGAAATCTGATTACTATCTAAAAACCCTTTCAAACTAACAGTTTTTCCTCATAACTTTTACTAAGGACTATATTAATTTATAGGGCAAACTTCAAGTTATATCAGATTAAGCAAAAACTTACTTTTTTTTTGAAGACAGAGGTTAATTTCTTTTTCTTTTTTTTTTGGGGAGGAACAGTCATGGCTTTTTTATTTTTTAAATTTAAGGGGATTACAGCGATTTTAACATTTTCTTACTTTAATATTAATGCTTTTGTTTATATTTGCAGTTAGAACAATCGTATTCTCTATCTAATATTTATATGTGTCATAGAAATAAGAGATTTCTCCCATACTTAAAAAAAAGAAATTTTAGGTCACAACACTGCTTCTTTTTTATTTAGGATTTGAAATCTCTTTGTTTGATTTCGATGTTTTTAAATTGTTTCTGTGTGTAATACTATTTTTTTTTTTTTTTTTAATTTATTTAGGAGAGAGAATACTGTATCTGTGAAAGTTTTATTCTGGGCATTGAAAAGAGTTAATGCCTTGCCATACCAGCAGAGGGTTTGGGATTTTTCCAGGTGGGGCTGCTGAGTTGGCTACAATAAAGTCTTTCAGGCCACGCTGGGGGCTGGGTGAGGACTGCACAGGGTTTAGTCAGAGAAAGCGCTGATGAGTTTCTGGTTTCATGGCTGTTCTCCGGCGCCCGCTCACTCAATTCCAGCCCAGCGGGCAGGAGTTCTTCCTCCACCCTGCCCAGCAGACAAGGCTGTGGGGCCTTGCCAGAACAGGGCTCAGCTGTTTTCCCCCAGGCCCGTGGGCAGCGGGGCGGGCCCGGCCGTTCGGGCCGCTCCGGGCCAGGGGGCAGGGCGGGGTTCTGCCGGCCGCGGCCGTGCCGGGGGCAGGGATGTGAGCAACGGGCCTTGCCTTTCTTTCCCTGGATATCAGGGTCCCTGGCTGGAAACGGCCCGGCAGCTTCCTGAGCTCTGAGTCAGAGCCCGCCTGCCCCTGCCCGGCCAGGCAAAGTGGAGGGCCTGGGCTGGGTGTTACTGTGTATGAGGCCGGAAGGGAAGAGAACTGTCCAGGCCTTTTGTCTTTACATGTTTTCACAAAGAGAGGCAAAAGCCTTGTGCTGAAAAAATGTGCCAATATTAAAAATCCGACGCTGATTGGACCCGCAGAGATGCTCCAAAAATATCGCGCCTTTTTCTGTCCCAGCAGCGCCCTGGCGTAGCTCTCGGGGCGGGCTTGTCCCCACTCTGCCCAATCAGCGATAAAAGAAGAGTGACGGCAGAATCCAGCCAATCGCAGCGGGGGTGGGCTCTGCATTCGTTGCTGTCTCTCCCTCCCTTTTTTCAGGCTCCTCCATTTCTCGCAAACCTCGCCTGAGGAGCTGCTCCGGCGCTGGGACCGGCCCGGGCATCGGGCCAAGGAGCCGCTGCTGCCCTGAACCGCCGGGAGTTTGGGGTGAGCGGGAGCTCAGGGCGGTGGGAGCTGGGGTGAGTCGAGATGGGCAGGACCCACCTGGAGCCCGAGGCGGGCAAGGGATGTTTGAGAGAGGCGGCGGGTCTGTGCGGGAAAATTCACGTTTTCAGGGGTTTGTGTGCACAAAGGAGACAGAGGAGTCCTGGAAAAGAGACTTTATTGATGAACAAAGGGACAGGCCACGCGGCATTTGCCATGCGGTCTCTAAAACACAGGCTTCTTTTTATCCTCATTTTCCCGGCTTTATCTCCTTCTCCTTTCCCCACGGGCTGAAGTATTTGGAAGCTTCAGACTTCCCGATCCGCCTGC
>JAREIS010003111.1:0-16759 GCA_030060385.1 Muscicapa striata striata | reverse complement strand
ACCTTGGCCTGCACTGGGCCATTAATCATACTGTCAAAATTTCTGAGCTTGCTGGCAACAGAACCTACTGTCTCTCGGTGGTCATCAGCCTTTATCAGTGCAATGTAGGTAGTAAATTCAGATGGCCCCAGGCTTGCCAGATCCCACAACATCTGCCCTGTGCACCTGACCTTGTCAGGGTCATTGTCATGCTGTCCATCCATCCCAAAGAGTACCTCTAATACTGCCACTTCCCTCAGCTGCTGGATCCCTTCATCAATGGTTTTCCAGCGCATTCTATGGTGGTGCTCCTGCATTCTCTCTTTGTGGATAAACTTCTCTCTCACACTCATTAGAAGCCGTTCCCAAAGGGAAAGGAGGCCTTGCCCCCATTTAATGTCTGGTCCACACCTGAGCCCTGGGACAAGGATCCAAATTCCTGGCCTCAGTGCCATCCAGTTGTACACACCTCTTCCACAAGGTCCCAGACACGGAAGCAACCAGGTTGTAAAAGGCTCACGCCCTGTCGCACAATGTCTTTTCGCAGGTTACTGAGAGTGTCATATGAGAGAGACTCGATGACAATCTCAACCTCTGGCTCCTTGCTGGTTGTGAGGACCCTCCTGGCTGATCCTATTATCTAGGGTGCCTTGTTTAATCTTAGATTTTCCTAGTTTCCCCAGGGGGCAACTGCTGCTGGCTGTGGCTGCCCTGTGATCCAGTTTTGAAACCTGACAGATGTAACATCTAAGGGGTTCCACTGCAGCACCATCAGACTCTCCTCTTTAGGGCAGGGGGAGGCCTCCTCACTAGCTGTGGGGAAAAGTTCCTTCAACACCTGGTCGTGCCCTTCAACACCTGGCTCCCGTTCTTCAACACCTGGGTCCATGTCCCGTATCTCCTTCATTAGAACCCGCACCCACTGGCTGGTTCATTTCTGCAGGGGCTGTGGTCAACACCAGGCTCTAGGGCCGCCTCTCTAGTCTCTGGGACAGGGGCAGGCTCTGGGGCAGCAGCATCCCTATTCCCTGGGACAGGGCAGGGTCTAGCAGCATCCCTAGTCTCTGGGACAGGGTGGGCTCTGGGGCAGCATGTTTCACGGTTGTTATCCAAGCCAGTATTCCCCTTGTTTCTGAATGCTAAGTAAAGCAGGCCCATCAGCAACACCAGCCAATGGAATAATAATACCAGCAATTAAAGCAAATCTGAAATCCTTGAAACTGGTGGGGTAATTAAAAAAACTGGGTGACAGGGTTGGAAGAAAATTTCCCCTTGCATTCATTGCCTCACAGTAAGTACCATTATGGAAATAATCCAGAAACACGCAGTTAGAGTACTATGAAGCTCAGGATCCATGTGGCAAATTTCCAGAAAAATTAAAAACCCATGAATTCCTGACAAAACAATCCAAAACACAAATCGGATCATAGCTACAATAAATTTGGTGAGGGGGCCCATATTCAAAAAAGGGCTTGCAAATGGGAGAGAAATATCTGTGACCACGTGGAGCCCAAACCAGATTAAACTAGACAAATATGTTGCTGCTTAAGAGTTGCTACTTCCTTTAACTCGCCTTTTAATGCCCTCGCCCTAATGCTGGGCGCCAAAATCTGTCCTGGTTTTAGGGACAGGGTTCTGCCAAAAACGGCAGAAGTTTCCTTTGAAATAGAGAAATCAATGTCACCCTCCGAGTGTTATAATTGTTTCAAATCATGGACTCAAGGCCGAGATAAGGAGGTAAAAGTAACAGCTCTTTACCACTCTAACTCACAGCACAAGTAGAAAACAACAGTAATTATTAAAATTACCGACGAAAAACAGAAGAAAAAGTCAGTTGTAATGCTTTTCTAGACGCTGACACACACGGTCTGTGTCCGTTCCTGGGGTGTAACTGTAAAGCAGGGGTCAGTAAAGGCAGGCGCAGGCGGGAGCCAGAGGTGGAGTGGAACAGCCGCCGTCGGCTGGCCTGGGGAGCTCTTCGCTCCGGTCCTGTGTCCAGATGACCAGCTGTATTCCCAGAGGTAGGAAGTATTTGGTCTTTGCAGTCAGCAGCTCTCCGAGGTAGCAGGGCAGATGCTGGGCAGCTGAATGCAGCCTGCCCCCGGTCTCCTACCTCCTCACACTGCCGAAAGCAGACTGGCAGTTCCCTCCCCCTCTCTCTCCCCGGAAACAGCCGGGCCCCCTCCAGAAGCCTCGCTCCCTGAGTAGCTCCCTCCTCCCGGAAACTGCAGATCCTCCGGGTGCAGCTCCGTCCCACCCACCCGCTCACCCAGGGCCATCAATGTTCCTGGCCACAGGCATCAGGTTTGGTTAGCATTACAATGGGGAAGAATTCTCCCACTCACACTGAAGGAACACAATCCCAACCTCCAACACCCGGCTCTAGGTCGCCGGTCAGCCAGGGGTAGGCCTGTCGCCGCCCAGGAGGGCGCTTGCCGGCCAGCTGCGCCTGGGGTGAACAGGTTCACCTTCTCCGGGGCTGTCAGCCGAGACCAGGTCTACATTACCCAGGGTCGGGCTGTCGCTGCAGTGAGGGCGCTGCAGTGGCTCCTCGCGGCGCCGGGGTGAACAGGTCTACACTCCTCCGGGCCGCCGAGACCAGGTCTTCCCGATGCGTGGGTCGGGCTGGCTGCGCATCCACCTGCCCCAGATCGGGAGATGCGCCTGCAGTGCTCGCGTCCTGGGGGTGATCAGGTCTGACCTTCCAAGGCGGCAGCTTGAGATCAGGTCTATCCAGCCCGGGACAGCCGCCTGCCAGCGGGATCTCGCCTGCCGCCGTGTGGAGGCGCTGCAGTGTCCATTGCCTGGGGTTGAACAGATCAACCTTCTGCAAGGAGTGTCGCCAGAGACCAGATCTACATAACTCCGGGACGGCTGGCTGGCGGATCTGCCCGCCGCCTCGTGAGGGAAGGCGTGCGCGGCCCACGGCGCGGGGTGAACAGGCCTACCTTCCACAGTGGCCACCAAAGACCAGGTTCAGCTGTCTGGGGTCGCCGCGACCGGCGAGATCCGCCTCTGCTGACAGGGAGGTCACTGCAGCTGCCCGCGCACTGGGGTGAACAGGTCTAACTTTCTCTCCGGGTGGCCGGAGACCAGGTCTACCCAAGCTCTTAGGTCGTCGGCCAGCCGCGGTCGCCTGCCGCCTCATCCTGAGGGCGCCCAGTGGCCAGCGGCTTGGGTAAACAGGTCTACCTTCTCCGGCTCGCCGGAGACCATGTCTACATGACTCCAGGGTCAGGTTGCCCCGCGGTGAGGGCGCTGCAGTGGCCCGGCGCCGGGTGAACAGGTCTAACCTTCTCCGGGGCGGCAGCCGGGGGCCAGGTCTAGCCGGCCCCAGGGCCGGCCAGCCGGCCGGCAGGATCCGCCTGCCGCCAGACGGGAGGCGCTGAGCGCCCGTGGCGCCAAGATGAACAGGTCTACCCTTCTACGGGACAGCAGCCGGAGACCAGGTCTACCTGGCTCCGGGGCCGGACGGCAAACCGGCGGAATCCGCCTGCTGCCGGCAGGGAGTTCGCTTCAGCAGCCGCCGGCGCCGGGGGGAACAGGCCTACCTTTCTCCGGGGCGGCTGCTGGAGGCCAGGTCTGCCCGGTGCCAGGGCCGGCAGGCCGGCCCGCGGGGTTTGCCTGCCACCAACGGGGAGGGCGCTGCAGCGGCCCTCTGCGCCAGGGTGAACAGGTCTACCCTTCTCCGGGGGGGCCGCCGGAGACCTGGTCTACCCGGCTCCAGAGCCGACAGGCCGGTTTGCGGGATCTGCCTGCCGCCGGAACGGGAGGGCGCTGCAGCGGCCTGCGGGGCCGGGGTGAACAGGTCAAACCTTCTCCAGAGCGGCAGCCAGAGACCAGGTATATCCGGCCCTGGGGTTGGCCGGAAGCGGGTGGGATCCGCCGGCTGCCAGCGGGGAGGTCGCCGCAGCATCCCGCGGCGCTGGGGTGAACAGGTCGACCCTTCTTTAGGCCGGCCACCAGAGACCAGGTCGACCCAGCTCCAATGCTAGCTGTCCAGCGAGCGGGTCCGCCTGCCGCCGGCAGAGGCGCTGCAGCGCACGGGGCCCCCTGGTGAAGAGGTCTACCCTTCTCAGTAGCGGACACGGAGACCAGGTTGACCCGCATCGAGGCCGGCTGGTCAGGCGGCGGGGTCGCCTTCCAGCGGCATGAAGGGCGGTGCATGCTCGTGGCCCGGGCAAGTTCTACCCTTCTCCAGAGTTGGACACCAGAGACCAGGTCTACTTGGCTCCGGGGCTGGCGGGCTGGCCAGTGGGGTCCGATCTGCCGCAGGCAGGAGGGACCTTCTGCAGCGGTACGAGTGCCGTGGTGATGAGGTCTACCCTTCTCCGGGGGACACCGGAGTCAGGTCTACCCAGCCCCGGGGCCGGCCGGTCGGACAGCGGAGCCCTGCCTGCCAGCGTAGGAAGGGCATTGCAGCAGCTCCCGGCGCCAGGGTGAACAGGTCTACCCTTCTTCGGGCGGCGGCCGGAGACCAGGTCTACCTGTCTCCAGGTCGGCCACCCAGCCGGCAGAATCCGCTGCAGCCAGAAGGAGAGTGCTGGGCGGCCCAGGCGCCGGGAGAACAGGTCTTCCCTTCTCCGTGGCGAACTCAGGAGACCAAGTCGACCCGGCTCTGGGCCCGCCTGGCCACCCGGATATGACTGCTGCCAGAAGGAGGCGGCTGCAGCGGCAGCTGCCCGGGGTTAAAGGTTTACCCCTTCTCCCAGGCGGCTGCCTGGAGACCAGGCCTAGCCAGCTCTAGGCCTGCTGTCCAGCCTGGGGTCTGCCTCACGCCGGAAGGGAGGAGGCTGCAGCGACCCGAAGGCGCCAGGGTGAACAGGTCTACCCTTCTCCGGGGCTCCACGGAGACCAGTCTACCAGCTCCTGGGCTGGTGGGCCGTCAGGCACGGTCCGCCTGTCGTCGGGGAGGTCGCTCAGCCGCTTGCGGCGCCGGGATGAACAGGTCTACCCTTCTCCGGGCCGACCGCTGGAGACCAGGTCTACCTGGCTCGGGGCGGCCGTCGGCAGCGTTCGTGTACGCCAGAAGGAAGGCGCTGCAGCAGCCCGTGGCGCCGGGAGGAACAAGTTTACTCTTCTCCGGAGCGGTCGTCGGAGACCAGGTGTACGCAGCTCCAGGGCGGCAGTCCGGCCAGTGGTATCCACCTGCTGCCGGCGGGAGGGTGCTGAAGAGGCCCCATGGCGCCGGGTGGACAGGTCTACCCTTCTCGGTCAGCCGCCAGTGACTAGGTCTACCGGGTCGGGGCCAGCGGTCGGTCTCAGGGTCCCCCTGCCGCCGACGGGGGGGTTCCCTGCACAGCCCGCGGCGCCGGGTGAGCAGGTCTGCCCTTTTCGGGGCGCCGCCCAGAGACCAGGTCTACCCAGCTCTGAGGGCGGCGGTCGGCTGGATCGACTGCGGCCAGGGGAGGCGCTGAGCGGCCCACGGGCCGGGGAGGCAGTACCCTTCTCGGGCCGCCGGAACCGCCGTCCAGGCTCCAGGGCGGCCGCCCGGCCGCCGAGTCGCCTGCCACAGGCGGGCAGGCACTGCAGCAGCCTGCAGCGCCGGAGTGAACAGGTCTACACTTCCCCGTGGCACGTCGGAGAGCAGGTTACCCAGCTCCGAGGCCGGTGGGCCGGCGGGATCCGCCTGCCGGAAGGAAGGGCAGCGCTGGCGGCGCGGCCGGGTGAACAGGTCTAGTTTTTTGGATCGGCCGCCTGACACCAGGTCTACCGACACCGGGCTGGCGGCCTGCTGGTGTTATCCGCCTGCCGGCAGAGCGGGAGGAGCACTCGGCGGCCCTTGGCGCCAGCATGAACAGGTCTAGCCTTCTCCGTGGCGGCCGCCGGATCCCAGGTCTAGCGTCTCCGGGCGGCGGCCGTGCCGGGATCCGCCTGCCACCAGCGGGGCGCTGCAGCGGCCGCGGCGCCAGCGTGAGCGTGTCTACCCTTCTCCGGGCGACCACCGGAGACCAAGTGTTCCTGGCTCAGAGGCCGGTTGGCGGCTTGCAGGGTTCTTGCTGCCAGAAATGGAGGCGATGCAGCGCCCGTGCCAGGGTGAACAGGTCTAACCTTCTCCAGGCGGCCGAAGACCGGGCGTAAATGGCTCCTGGCGATCCGACCCCAGGCGGGATCCGCCTGAGTGCCAGCTGGGGAGGTGCTGCAGCCGCTTCCCAGGTATACCCTTTTCCATGGCGGCCGCCTGAGACCCAGGGCTACCCGGCTCCGAGGCCGGCAGGTGGTTGGCATGGCTTGCCTGCTGCTGTTGGGAGTCGCTGCTGCAGCCGCGGCGCTAGGGTGAACGGTCTACCCTTCTCCGTTTCCCGCCGGACACCAGGTCTGCAGCTCCAATGCGGCGGACCCGGCGTGGTCCGCCTGCCCCCGGAGGAGGCGCTGCAGCGGCGGGCAACTTGGTGAACAGGTCTACCTTCTATGGGGCTGCCACTTAGAGACCAGGTCTACTGAGCACGGGGCCGGAGTTCCGGCGGCAGCATTCGCCTACTGCCAGAAGGAGGCGCTGCAGCGCTAAGCAGGTCTGGCGGCTCCAGGGCGGGTCCGGCCAGTGGTTTTTGCCTCCTGCCGGCAGGAGAGGCGCTGCAGTGGCCCGCGGCCGCCCGGTGAACAGGTCTACACTTCCCTGGGAGGCCGTCGGAGATGTGTCTCCGGCTCTGGGGCTGGTAGGCCGGCCGGCGGGACCCGCCTGCCGCCCGAATAGGAGGAACTCCGCAGTGGCCAGCGGCCGCCACAGGTGCAGCAGGTCTGCCTTTTCGGGTCGAGCCGCCAGAGGCACCAGGTCTACCGGCTCCGGGGCGGCCGGCCGGCCGGCGTCCGCCTGCCGCCGGCAGGCGCTGCAGCGTCCTCGGTGCAGGGTAAACAGGTTTTCCCCTTTCCCCGGGCGGCACCCAGAGATCAGGTCCCGGCTTTGGGCCTCCCGGGGGAGGCCCTCCCGGGATCCACCTTCTCCCCGGCGGGAGCAGCAGCGGCCCGCTGATGCTAAGGTGGGGCAGGTCAACCCTTCTCTGGGCGCCGCCGGGGACAAATCTAACCGGCTCTGGGGTCGGCGGCGGCTGGCGGTATCCATGGCTGCCGGACGGAGAGGAGCACTGCAGCGGCCATGGCGCTGGGGGGGTGGTCTACCCTTTCCAAGGGTGGCCGCCGGAGACCAGGTCTTCTCGACTCCGGGGCCCGCGCCCAACGAGACCGGCCTGCAAGGAAGAGTGTTGCAGTGGCCCAGGCCTGGGTGAACAGGTCAACCTTCCCCGGGGTGGACGATGGAGACCAGGCCCAAAATGGTTTGAGGGCGGACAGGAGCGGCTGAATCCTCCAACCCCGGAGGGGGCTGCAGGCAGTTGAACGCCAGGATGAACAGTTCTGCCCTTCTCCCGGGCGGCGCCCAGAGACCAGGAATAAATGGCCTGGTCGCGGGGATCCGCCTGGCGCCACCTGGAAGGCGCTGCAGCCACTTCCGGTGATTGAAGAAAGGTCCCCCTTTTCCACCCCAGGTGGCGGGGGCCCAACCCTTAATTTAATGCCAGAGCGGCGGCCCCGTGGGACCGCCTGCCGCGGCGGGAGGGGCACGGCAGGGGCCCCGCAGCGTCTTGGTGAACAGGTCTGCTCTTCTGGGGCAGCTGCCAGAGACTAAGTCTACCCAGCTCCAGGCTGGCCCCCAGGCAACTTCCCAACCACCAGAATGGGAGGGAGCTGCAGCGGCCCAGTGGCGCGGGTGAAAAGTCTACTCTTCCCCGGGCAGGGGCCCCGGAGACCAGGTTCACGTGGCCCCAGGGGCGGTCTGCCGTGGAATCCGCCTGCCGCTGGCGAGGGCGCTGGCAGTTCACAGCTGAGGTACAGATCTACCCTTCTCCGGGTCGCCGCCGGAGACTAGGTCTAAGGTTCGGGGCGGCCATTCGGCCGGCGTGGTCAACTCTGCCTTTGGAGGAAAAGGCCCACTTCGCGGTCCTGCCCGGATTGGGAACAGGTCTACCCTTTTCTGAGGGGGCCCCCGGAGACTGATTCTTCCCTTTGGGGGGCCCCTGGGTGGGTGGCGGGATCCGCCTGGTGTCAGCGGGGGAAGTCGCTGCAGCAGCCCGCGCGCTGGGGGGCCCAGGTCTATCCTTTCAGGGCGGCCGCCAGAGGCTGGGTCTCCCGGCCCCAGGGTCTGTTGGCGCGAGCGGGGTCCACCTGCGCCCGGGAAAGGGGGCGGGCGCTGAAGCGGCTGGCTGCCCCCGGGTTGAACAGGTCTACCTTTTTCCCGGGGGGCACCCGGGGACAAGTCTACCCGGCTCTGAGCCCGGCCCCCCGGGCCCCGGCAGGTTCCGCCTCCGGCCCCGGGGAGGCCGTGGCCAGCGGCCCCCGGGTTTTGAGTCTACCTTTGGGGGGGGCAGCCAGGGACGGTTTTCCCCAGCTCCAGGTGTGCCGGCTGCCAGGGCAGCCCGCCTGTCCCCGGGCGGGGGGGGCGCTGCACCCGGCCCGGCCGGGGTGAAAAGTTTTACCGGGCGGTTTGGGCGAAAAAGGTCCCACACTCCCGGCGGGGGCGGCCGGCGGGTCCGCACTCCGCAGCGGGAGGTCTGCAGTGGACTGCGGCGGTGAACAGGTCTATCCTTCTGGGACCACAAACCAAAGGTCTACTCTTCTCCGGGGCCCGGTTGGGGCCTGCGGGGTTCATGCTGCTGGAGGGGAAAGGCCCTTGCAGCGCCGTGGCGCCAGGGTGAACAGGCTACCTTTCTGGGGCGGTTTCCAGAGACCAGGGCTAACTGTCTCCAGCGCCAGCGGGCTGCCAGCAGGATCCACCTGCCGCCCCGGAAATGAGGCCCTGCGGCGACCTGCGTCAGGAGAACAGGCCCCGTTCTTGGGATGGCCGCCGACACCAGGTCTACCAGGCCCGGGGCCTGTGGGCCAGCCGGGTAAATCCACCTACCGCCGGCCAGGCCGGGGTTCAGCGAGTTGTGACACCAGGGTGAACAGGTCTACCCTTCTCCGGCACTGGGCCAATTTTCCCGGTTCAGACAGCCAGTCAGGCATGGGATCTGCCTTCGCCGGAAGGAGCCCTGCGCGCCCACCCGGGGCCCGGGTGAACAAGTCTACCGTTCCCCTGGATAAACTGGAGCCCAGGTCCCACCACCTGGGGCGGACGGCCCATCGCAAAGCTCCGCCTGCCGTCAGAAAGCGCTGCCGGGCGGCCCGTGCGCGAAGGGTGATCGGTCTGCCTGTTCTTGAGGGGGCCGGGACACCAGGTCTCCCCGGCACGGGGCGGGGGACGGCCGGAGGATCCCCCCCGCCGAAATGAAGGCGCTCCCCCGGATCTTGACTCAGGGGGGGTCTCCCCTTCTTTGGGGGCCGCCACCCCAAGGTCTACCAGCCCCGGGCGGTGGGGCCGGCCAAATCTGCCTCCCCCCGGACCAGGGGCTTCAGCGGTTGGGCCGGGGTGAACAGGTCTCCCTTCTCGGGCCGGAGCTAGTCTGCCCAGCCTGGGCCCGGCCGGTGGGGCTGGGGGCCCACCTGCCGCACAAGGGAGGGCGCTGCAGCACCCCGGGCCCGGGTGAACGGTTTTCCCCCTTCTCCAGAGCGGCCGGAGACCATCTCCCCTCCGGACAACCGGACGGCAGGGTCCCCCCTCCGCCCGGGGAAAAAGGCGCGCGGCTGCGCCCCTTTCCCGGTCTACCCTTCCCCGGTGTGACACGGGCCTTACCGACTCCGTGATCCGGGCTGGAGATCCACCTCCGCCGGATGGGAGTGGCTGGTCCCACCCGGGTTGAAAGGTCTACCCTCCTCTGGGGTGGCGGGTGGGGCCCGGCCGCTCCCGGCAGGCCGCCTGCAGGTGCATTCCCCCTGGCGCCAGCAAAGGGCGCTGTGGCCGCTTGCGGGGGGGTGGAACAGTACTACCCTTTTCAGGTGGCTGAGACCAGGTCTCCCCGCTCGGGGCCAGGCCAGCCAGCGGTCGCCTAAACGGGGAGGGCAAGCCCCCCGGGCGTTGCGTTGAACATTCCCCTTCTTCCATCGCCGCCGGAGAAGGTTGACTCGGTTTGGGGCGGGCGGGGAAGCTTACCTTTCCCGGCAGTCGCTAGGGCCCACCCGGTGGCGGGGTGAGATCTATCAAAGCCGGCGGCGCGGGGGCCAGTCACGGCTCAGGGCTGGATTTCCCCAGGGAACCCGGGCCTTCCGGGAGGCTTTGGCTTCGCGTGCCAGGGGAAACAGGTCTACCATTCCCCAAAAAGGCCCGGAGACAGGTATCCCACTGCTCCGGGGCCATGCGGCTGCAGGTCCTTGCGCTGGAAAGGGGAGCGCTTTGCGGCGGTGAGTTTCGGTCCCAGTTCTCGGGCGCAGGCTGGAGACCATGTTTTGAGTTGGCCCCCTGTCGGCGGAAAGATCCTTTCTGGTGGGAGCCGCTCCCAGGCCCGGCAATAAAACAGTCTACCTCCAGGTGGCCCAAGCGGTCTACCCGGGCCGGGGCTTGCCCTGCGGTTTGCCGCGCTGGAGGGGGAGGCGCTGCAGGGCGGCGGATGCGGTCTGCCCCGGGGGTTGGGGCCAGGTCTAACGTTTTGGGCCCGGCGGCCCAGCCCGGTAGGATCTGCTGCCCGGAATGAAGCGCCGGACCGGCCCCAAAGTGAAAAGTCCCCTTTCCCCGGGGGGCGCGGACCCCGTCTGGCCCCGGGGCGTGGGCTCCCGGGAAATCCGCCTCCCGGGGGCCGGAGTGCTGTTCGGTTCGCGGCCGGGTGACCAGTCACCACCTTCTCCGGTGGCCGCAGGCAAAGTCTCCCGGCTCTCCCCGGACGCCGGCTAAATCCCCCTCCCGTGGCGGGCGCTGCGTGGCCCGGGGCGTGTTTTTCGTCTACCTTCCCGGTTGGCCCGGGAGCCTGCCCCCACCCGGGGCTGTCGGCGCGAGTAAACCCTGCCCCCCAGCAGGGCCTGGCGGCGGCGGGCCGAAAGTCTACCCTTCTTTGGGCGCCCGAGACCAAACTCCCTCAGGGCCGGTTGGCGTCTAAAAGTCCCCCCCGGAGGGGGGGCCGGCGACCGGGCGGGTGAGGTCCACCCTTCTCGGCCCCCGAGACAAGGTCTCCGCTCTGGGCGTGAGCCCCCAACCAAAGTCCGCCTGTCACGGAAGGGGGCGCACAGGCCCAGGGTGAACAAGTCCCTCTCTCCAGAGGGTCCGGGGCCTGGGACTGGCCACAAGATCGCCTTCCGCCGGTGGGGGGCCTGTATTGGGCGCCGGGTTGAACAGGTCTACCATTTTCCGGTCAGGGCAGAGGTATACCATGCCCCCGGGGCCAGCAGCAGCGGGTCAGCCTCGCGGGGGTCGCTACCGCCCCCGGCCTTCGGAGGGGGCCCCCCACTCTTCGGCGGCCCCCGGACAGTCTACCAGGCTCTAAAGGTGGCCGGTCAATTTGTACCAGGGGGGGCCTGCAGGGCCTGGTTCCCGTGCAGGTCTACACTTCTGGGGGGCCCCGGACCGTTTTCCCCGCTCCGGGGCGGGGGCACCCCGGCTGGGGGGGTCGCCTGCCCGGAAAAGGAGGCTACAGCGGCCCCCAGCCCCTGCGGTGACAGTCCTCTTCCAGGGGGGGAAACGGGCCAGGGTGCCGGGCTCCTGCTTTCCAGCCGGCCGGGGAGAAAAACTGTTGCGGAAAGGGGAGGCGCTGGTCTGGCCCAGCTCCGGAAAAAAATAGTCTACCCCCTTCTCCAAGGCGTCAGCTGGAGACCAGGTCTCCCGGCCCACCCCCGGTCTGGCTTCATCCGCCTCCCGCGGGGAAGGAACTGCAGAGCGTGGGCCAAGGTGAACAGGTCTACCCTTCTCCGGTGTACGCCGGAGACCAGGGGTCTCCGACCCGAGGGCCCACACGTCCAAGCAGGGCCCCGGGGGGTCTGACTGTGGGGGCGATGCAGCGGCTGGCGGCGCTGGGGTGAATGGTCTACCCTTCTCCGGGAGCAGCCGCTGGAGACCAGGTCGAACAGGTTTGGCCGGCCACAAGGCGGCGGGATCCCACCTTCTGCCGCGATAGAGGTCGCTGCAGCGGACCTTGACGCCATGGTGAACAGGTCTATCCCCTTCTCTGTGGGGCAGCTGCTGGAGACCACGTCTACCCGGCTCCAGGGCCGGTTGGCCAGCCTGCGGGGTTGCCTGCCACCGGATGGGGAGGAGCGGTGCAGCTGACTGTGGCACCAAGGTGAACAGGTCTGCCCTTTTCAGGCTGACGCCAGAAACCAAGTCTACCCAGCGCTGGGGCTGGCCAGCTGGCGGTACCACGACTGCTGCCATCAGGAGGTCGCTGCAGCGGACCCACGGTGCCAAGGTCAACAGATCTATCCTTCTCTTAGGCAGCGATGGAGACCACGTCTACCCGGGATCCGCCTGCCGCCGGAAATGGAGCGCTGCCCACGACCCGCAGCACAAAGGGTGAACAGGTCTACCGTTCTTCAGGCGGCCGCGGACACCAGTCTGCCAGCTCCGGGGCCGGTGGGCGGACGGCTAAATCCGTCTCCGCTGACCAGGAGGCGGTTCAGCGTTACAGTGGCGCCCGGGGTGAACAGGTCTGCCCTTTTCAGGGCGGCATGGAGACTAGAGTCTGCCCGGCTCTGGGCTGGCGGCCGGCTAGCGAAATCCACCTGCTGCCGGAGGAGGCGCAGCAGCGACCCTGAGGCGGGGGTAAGCAGGTCTACCCTTCTCCGGATGACCACTGGAGACCAATTCTACCGTCTCCCGGGGCGGACCGGACAGCCGGCAGGAGCCCGACTGCCGTCAACAAGGAAGGAGCTGTAGCAGCCGCGGCATGCGGAAATCAGGTCTCTTCTCTGGAACGGACACCGGAACCCGGGTCTACCCGGCTCCAAGCGGCCACCCCGGCGGTGGGATCCACCTGCAGCCGGAAGGGGAGTGCGCTGTGGCCCGCAGCACAGGCTGAACAGAGTCTACCCTTCTCCGGGTCGACGCCAGAGACTAGGTCTACGGGCTCGGGGCGGCTGGTCGGCCGCCGAGGTCAGCCTGCCGCCAAGGAGCGCTGCAGGCCTGGCCCGAGGTGAAAGGTCTGCACCCTTCTCCCGGGGTGGCACGCCTGAGGCCAGGGCCCACCCGGCTCGAGGCCAGCCACCCGGCCGGCAGGTTCTGCCTGCCGCCAACGGGAAGGCGTTGCAGCGGCCCGCGGCGCCAGGTGAACAGGTTTACCTTTCTCCGGGCGGCGCCAGAGACCAGTCTACCCAGGTTCGGTGACCACCGTCCGGCGGGCGGGATCTGCCTGCCCGCGGAAGGAAGGAGGTCTGCAGCGGCTTGCGGCGCTGGGGTGGACAGGTCTACACTTCTCGGGGTGGCAGCCGGAGGCGGGGTCTCACAATGTCTTGGAGCCGGCCAGGAGGCCGCCGAGATCCGCCTTCTGCCAGCGGAGTGGTCGCTCAGAGTCTAGCGGCTCAAGGGCCCACAGTCCAGTCGGCGGGATCCACATGCCGCCAGAAGGAAGGGCACTGCAGCGGCCGAGCGGCGCCGGTGAACAGGTCACCCCCTTCTCCGGCGGCAGTTGGAGATCAGGTCCACACGACTTTGGAGACGGCCTGCAGCCGGCGGGATCCGTTTTCTGCAATCGGGAGGTCGCTGCAGCGGCACCTGCGCGCCAGGGTGTGGTCCACCCCTTCTCTGGGCGGCCGCCGGAGACCAGGTCTACTTGACTCTGGGTTAGGTGGGCCAGCCAGCAGCATCTGACCTGGCGCAGGCGAAGGAGCGTTGCAGCGGCTCGCCGGCGCCCGAAGGTAAACAGGTCTATCCTTCTCTGGACGGTCGCCGGAGGCCAGGTCTTCCAGGCTCCCGGGAGGGAGCGGTCGGCGGCTGGGCCGCCTGCCATAAGCGTGGAGGCGCTGTAGTGGCCGTGCGCTGGGTGATAGGTTACCCTTCTCCAGGCTCGCTGGAGACCAGGTCTAAGGCTCTGAGGCCGGCCACCCGGCCGGCAGGTTCCGCCTGCCGCCCGGAGCAGGGTGGTGCAGCAGCTTACAGTGCTGGGTAAACAGGTCTACACTTCTCCGGGCGGCGCCGGAGACCAGGTCTACCCGGCTCCGGGACGCCGGCCGGGCCCGGGGCCGGCATCCGCCTGCCGCCGGGGAGGCCTGCAGCGTCCTCGGCGCCGGGTAACAGGTCTACCCTTCTCCGGGCGGCCGCCGGGGAGACCAGGTCTCCCCGGCTCGGGCGGCCGGCCGGCGTGCATCGCCTGCCGCCGGCGGGAGGCTGCAGCGCCCGGCGCGGTGAACAGATCTATCCTTATCCGGCGGCTGCCGGATGGACCACCCGCCTCATGGGCAAGCGGCTCGGCCGGCGGCATCCTCCTGCCGCGGCGAAAGAGCGCTGAAAGCGGTCCTCAGCGCTGGGGTGAGCAGGTCTACCCTTCTCCCGGCGCGCCGGGAGACCAGGTCTACCGGATCGGGGCGGCCCCCGGCCCGGCCGGCGCATCCGCCTGCTGCCGCGAAAGAAGCTGCAGGCCCTTGAGTGCGGGTGAAAGGTCTACCCACTTCTCCGGCGGCCGCCGGGCCCAAAGGTCCCGGCTCCGGCTGGCCGCCCGGCCCGGCATCCGCCTGCCGCTGGCGGCGCTAGCGGCCTTTGGCGCCAGGGTGAACAGATCTCCCCGGCTCGGGGCGCCGCTGGAGACCAGGCCCTCCCACCCCGGGACCAAAGGGCCGGCCAGCCGGCCCGGCATCCGCCCCCGCCGGCGGGGAGGCGCAGCGGCTCTGGGCGCCAGGGTAAACAGGTCCGCCCTTCTCTAGGGGCCGGAACCAGGTCCCTCTGGGTTCGGTGGGCCAGCCAGCAGCATGGGCCCTGGGCAGGGGGGAGAACTGCGGCGCTCTTGGGGGTAAACAGGTCTATCCTTCTCTGGACCGGCCCGCGAGCCCAGGTCTTCCTGGCTCCGGGAGGGAAGGATCGGCCGGCGGGCCGCCTGCCATCAAACGTGGAAGGCCCGCTGTGGTGGCCAGCGCGCCGGGGTGATCAGGTTTACCCTTCTCCAGGGCGTCCTGGAGACCGGGTCAAGGCTCTGAGGCCGGCCACCCGGCCGGCAGTTCCGCCTGCCGCCGGAGAGGAGGTGCTGCAGCTTACAGTGCTGGGGTAAGAGGTCTCACACTTCTCAGGCGCCGCCGGAGACCAGGTCTGGCTCGGGGCCGGCCGGCTGCGCATACGCATGCCGCCGCCGGCGGAAAGGCTCAGCACGCGCCTCGGCGCGGGGTGAACAGGTCTACCCTTCTCGGGCGACCGCCAGACCAGATCTACCTGGCTCCGGGCGCCGCGGCAGCGGCATCCGCTGCCGCGGGGCGTGCAGCCGGCGCCTCGGCGGCGGGGTGAACAGCTCTACCCTTCTCCGGGCGGCCACCGGAGACCAGGTCTACCGGCTCCCGGGCCGGCCGGCCCGGCCGGCGGCATCCTCTTGCCGCTGGAGGCCTGCGCAGCCCTGGGCGCCCGGGTGAAAGTATCTACCCTTCTCGGGCGGCCGCCGGAGACCAGGTCTCACCCGGCTCGGGGCGGCCGGCCGGGCAGCGGCATCCCCCTGTCCTGGCGGGAGGGCGCTGCAGCGTCCCTCGGCGCCGGGGTGAACAGGTCTATCCCTTCTCCGGGGCCGCCGGAGCCCAAAGGTCTACCGGCTCGGGGGCTGCCGGGCCCGGCGGGCAGGATCCGCCTGCCCCGGTGGAAAGGGCCCCAGCGGCCCTCGGCGCCGGGGTGAACAGGTCTACCCTTCTCAGGCGGCCGCGGAGAAGGTCTACCCGGCTCTGGCCGGCCGGCCGGCCGGCGGGATCCCTGCCGCCCGGGAGGGCGCTGCAGGGCCCTCGGCTCGGGGTGGGTCTACCCTTCTCCGGGGGGCCCGCCGAGCCAGGTCTACCCGGCTCGGGGCGGTGGCCGGCCATGCATCCGCCTGCACGGCGGGAGGCGCTGCAGCGCCCTGGCCCCGGGGTGAACAGGTCTACCCTTCTCGGCGGCCGCCGGAGACCAGGTCTCCCCTGGCTCGGGGCGGCCGCCGGGGGACCGCCTGCCGCCGTGGGGGGCGCTGCAGCGGCCGGCGCCGGGTGAACAGGTCTCCCCTCAGGGGGCGCCCGGAGACCAGGTCTACTCGGCTCTGGGGCCGGCCGGCCGGCGCCGATCCTCCCGCCGGGAGGCGCTGCAGCGCTCTGGCGCCAGGTACAGGTCCACCTTCTCGGGGGCCGCTGGAGACAGGTCTCCTGGCTCTGGTCGGTGGGCCAGCCAGCAGCATCGCCTGGCGCAGGCGGAAAGGGCTTGCAGCGGCTCCCGGCCGTGGGTAACAGGTCTATCCTTCTCTGGACCGGCCGCGGAGACCAGGTCTTCCGGCTCCGGGAGGGCGGCGCGGCTGGGCCGCCTGCCATAACGTGGAAGGCGCTGTAGTGGCGCCGGGGTGATCAGGTCTACCCTTCTCCAGGGCGTCCGCTGGGACCAGGTCTAAAGGCTCTGAGGCCGGCCACCCGGCGGCAGGTGCCTCCGCCGGAAGGAGGTGCTGCAGCAGCTTACAGTGCTGGGTAAACAGGTCTACTCTGTTCACCCGGCCTTTGGCGCCGGGTGAACAGGTCTTCCTCCGGGGCGGGCCGGAGACCAGGTCTACCGGCTCTGGGGCCGGCTGGCCGCCGGGCACACCGGCCGCCGGCGAGGGCGCTCAGCGGCCCTCGCGCCGGGGTGAACAGTTCTACCCTTCTCCGGGGCCGCCGGGACCAGGTCTCACCCTCTGGGGCCGGCCGGCCGGCCGGCGGCATCCGCCTGCTGCCGAGCGGAAAGGCTGCAGGGCCTCAGCGCCGGGGTGAACAGGTTCCCTTCTCGGGCGCCGCCGGGCCAGGTCCCCGGCTC
>JAREIS010003101.1:0-16338 GCA_030060385.1 Muscicapa striata striata | reverse complement strand
AAAACAGTTCTTCCTCCTAAAATGGAAATTAAAAACTGGGAGGTTGTGTTTTTTACAGATGGAAAATGGCCAATGTTTATCCAGGGTGCTTGGCAGGAGAAAAAGGGTCCGAAACCCGAATTCCAACTGTGATTTCTCCCAGACTAAAAATGCCACCACTTGGGAATCCTTTACTTTTGGAGAGACTGTATCGTCCTCCTAAATGGAAAGAAACTGGGAGGGTGTTTTACAGAGGGAAAATCAATGTTCATATCCGGGGCCCCTTTTTGGCCAGAGACAGGCGGGCCTAAAACCCCTCAAATTTTAATGGATCAGGATTTCTCCCAGATTAAAAATGCCACCACTGAGAACCCTGGCTGTTCATGGAGACCCAAAAAGCCTTATAAATGGGGATAAAAAAGTGGTGAAGTGATCTTTATTTCATAGAGGAATAAGCCCTTCTTTGCAGAGGGGCATGGTCCTGAGACTGGGCTCCGGACTGCTAAAATTACAAACCTAATGTTTTTCCCACACTAAAGATGCCAGCACTTAGAAGCCTGGCTATTTTTTGGAGAGACCAACACTCCCTCCAAACTGGTATTAAGAAACTTGGAGGGTATGGTTTTTCAGAGGAAAATGTCCAGTGTCGTAGCCAGGCAATTGGCCCAGACTGGGCGTCTAACCAAAGGGGGGAAGGGATTGGAATGCCCCAGACTAAAGATGCAACCTTTTTGGAACCTTGGCTGCTTTTGAAGAGACTGTATCTTCCCAAAATGGTATTAAGAAACTGGGAGGGTGTGGTTTTTACAGAGGGAAAATGGCCAATGTTCATATCCAGGGCCCTTTGTCCTGAGATAAATGTCTGAAACCCAAATTCAAGGAATGTGGATTTCTCCCAGACTAAAAGAAACGACTTAGAATCCTGGCTACTTTGGAGAGACAGGTCTTCCTCCAAATTTTGGTAGAAGAAACGGGGAGGGTGTGTTTGTTTCAGGAGAAAAATGTCCAGTGTCCGTTTCCAGGGCCCTTGACCTGAGACGGACGTTTAACAGCTCAAATTTGGAATGGATCAGGGATTTCTCCCAGATTAAAGATGCCACCAGTGAGAACCCCTACTTTGGGAGACGGATTTCCCTTTAAATGGTATTAAGAAACTGGGAGAGGTGGTTTTTACAGGGGAAAATGGCCATGTTCATATCCAAGGCCCCTTTGGCCGGAGACAGGCCGCCGGGAAACCTCAAATTCAATGGATCGGGATTTCTCCTAGCCCAAAAATGCCACCCCCTGAGAACCCTGGCTGTTCATGGAGGCCAAAAGCCCCCTCAAAATGGATATTACAAAAGTGGTGAAGTGATTTATTTCACGGAGAAATAGGCCCTTCCATTGCATGCAGGGGCATGTCCTGAGACTGGGCCGGCCTAAAATTACAAACGATAATGTTTTCTCCCAGACCAAAGATGCCAGCAGTTAGAATCCTGGCTACTTTTGGGAGACAAACACTACCTCCAAACTGGTATTAAAAACTGAGGATGGTTTTTCGGGGAAAATTGCCCATGTTCATAGCCAGGGCAATGGGCCTGAGACTGGGCATCTGAAACCTCAGATTAGCAATGGAATTTCTCCCAAATTAAACATGCCACCGTATATAAACCTGGCTATTTTGAGAACACTATCTTTCCAAACTGGTACTGAAATTGGGAGGGTGTGGTTCTTTCATTAGAAAAATGTCCAGTGTCTGTGTTGAGGGCAATGGGCCTGAAATGGCAGCCTGAAACCTCAACGAATGGATCTGGATTTCTCCCAGACTAAAGATGCCACCACTGAGAACCCCGGGCCCTTGGAGTTTGGACCTTCCTAAATGGTATTAAGAAACTGGGAGGGTGTGGTTTTTAAGATGGAAAATTGCCAATGTTCATATCCGGGGCCCCTTTGGCCTGAGATCAGGGGCCCTGAAACCTCAAATTCAATGGATCAGGATTTCTCCCAGACTAAAAATGCCACCACTTAGAATCCTGGCTACTTCTGGAGAACAATGTCTTCCTCCAAACTTGTATTAGAAACTGGGAGGGTGTGGTTTTTTAGGAAATGTCCAGTGTTAGTGTCAAGGGAATGGGCCGAGACTGAGGCCTGACAGCTAAAATTCAAGGGATCAGACTTCTCCCAGACTAAAGATGCACCACTGAGAACCCTGGCTACTTTAGAGAGACTTCCTCCTAAATGGTATAGAAACTGGGAAGGTTGTGTTTTTTTAAAAGAGGGAAAATGGCCAATGTTCATATCAGGGTGCTTGGAACAGGCGTCGAAACCCGAATCCTCGAAGCAACAGGATTTCTCCCAGACTAAAAATGCCACCACTTAGAATCCTGGCTACTTCTGAGAGACAAATGCTTCCTCCAAACTTGTATTAAGAAACTGGGAGGGGGTTTGTTTTCAGAGTAAAATGTCCAGTGTTCTTCAGGGCCCTTGGCCTGAGACGGACGCTTCCAGCCAAATTTGAATGGATCAGGATTTCTCCCAGACTAAAGATGCCACCATGAGAACCCTGGCTACTTTGGAGAGACAGATCTTCTCCTAAATGGTATTAAGAAACTGGGAGAGTGTGGTTTTCAGTGGGAAAATGGCCAATGTTCATCCAGGGCCTGGCCGGAGACAGGCCGTCCTAAACCTCAAATTCCAAATGGATCAGGATTTTCCCAGACTAAAAATGCCACCACTGAGAACCCTGGCTGTTCATGGAGTCCCAAAAGCCCTCCTCTAAATGATTTCAAAAGTGGCGAAGGATCTTTATTTCACAGAGAAATACTTCATTGCATGATGGGCAAGTCCTGAGACTGGCTTGCCTGCAAAAATTACAAACCTAATGTTTTCTCCAAGACTAAAGATGCCAGCAGTTAGAATCCTGGCTACTTTTGGAGAGACAAACACTACTCCAAATCTGGTATTAAGAAACTGGGAGGGTATGGTTTTTTCAGAGGGAAAATTGCCCATGTTAGCCAGGGCAATGGGCCTGAGACTGGGCATCTGAAACCTCAGATTCAAGCAATCAGAAATTTCCCAAACTAAACATGCCACCGATATAAACCTGGCTACTTTGGAGAGCCTGTATCTTCTCTAAATGGTATTAAGAAACTGAGAGGGTGTGGTTTTTTACAGATGGAAAATGTCCATGTTCATATCCAGGGCCCTGGCCTGAATCAGCCTGAAACTCAAATTCAAGGATAGGATTTTCCCAGACTAAAATGCCACCACTTAGAACTCCTGGCTACTTCTGGAGAGCCATGTCTTCCTCAAATGGTATTAAGAAACTGGGAGGGTGTGGTTTTTTCAGAGGAAAATGCCATGTTCATGTCAGGGCCCTGGCCTGAGACTGGGCGCCTTGAAACCTCAAATTCAATGGATAGATTTCTCCCAGACTAAAGATGCCACCACTAGAACTCCTGGCTACTTTGGAGGAAACTGTACTTCTCCAAACTTGTATTAAGAAACTGGGAGGGTGTGGTTTTTTACAGAGGAAAATTCCAGTGTTCATAGTCCAGGGCAATGGGCCTGGAGACTGGGCGCCTGACAGCTCAAATTCGAAGGGATCAGGATTTCTCCCAGACTAAAGAATGCCACCACTAGAATCCTGGCTACTTGAGAGACAGCATCTTCCTCCAAATGGATTAAGAAACTGGGAGGTTGTGTTTTTTTACAGAGGGAAAATGGCCAATGTTCATTCCAGGGCCTTGGCAGAGACAGGGCGTTCCGCCAAACTCGAATTGGCAATCAGGATTTCTCCCAGACTAAAATGCCACCATTAGAACCTGGCTACTTCTGAGAGACTATGCTCTCCAAACTGTATTATGAAACTGGGAGGGTTTGGTTTTCAGAGTAAAATGTCCAGTGTTGCTATCCAGGGCCCTGTCCTGAGACGGACGCTCACAGCTCAAATTTCAATGGATCAGGATTTCTCCCAGACTAAAGATGCCACCACTGAGAACCCTGGCTAGCTTTGGAGAGCAATATCTCCTCTAAATGGTATTAAGAAACTGGGAGAGTGTGGTTTATGTCACAGAGGAAAATGGCCAATGTTCATTCCAGGGCCTGGCCTGAGACAGGCCGGAAACCCTCAAATTCCAATGGATAGATTTCTCCCAGACTAAAAATGCCACCACGGGAGAACTCCTGGTGTTCTGGAGTGCCAAAAGTTTCTAAATCGATATTACAAAAGGGGAAGAACCCTTATTTCACAGAGAAATGGGCCCCTTCATTGCATGCATGGGCATGGTCCTGAGACTGGCTTGGCTCAAAAATTACAAACCAATGTTTTCTCCCAGACTAAAGATGCCAGCAGTTAGAACCTGGCTACTTTTGGGAGAGACAACTACTTCCTCCAAACTGGTATTAAGAAACTGGGAGGGATGGTTTGTTTAAGAGTGAAATGTCCAGTGTTGTTGAGGGCAATTGGCCCTGAGACTGGGCGCCTGAACACCTAAATTGGGAAGGATCAGATTTCTCCCAGACTAAAGATGCAACCTCTTAGAACCTTGGCACTTTTGAAGAGACTGTATCTTCCTCCAAAATGTTATTAAGAAACTGGGAGGGTGTAGTTTTTACAGAGGAAAATTGCCAATGTTCATATCCAGGGCCCTGGGCCTGAGACTGGGCGTCTGAAACCTCAAATTCGAAGGAATCAGGATTTCTCCCAGACTAAAAATGCCACCACTTAGAATACTGGCTACTTCGGGAGAGACAATGTCTTCCTCCAAACCTAATATGAAACTGGGAGGGCGGGCTTGTTTTCAGGAGTAAATGTCCAGTGTCTGCTTCAGGGCCCTTGACCTGAGACTGGGATGTTTCACAGCTCAAATTTCTAATGGATCAGATTTCTCCCAGACTAAAGACACCACAGAGAACTCTGGCTACTTTTGGAGAGACTGTGTCTTCCTCCCAATTGGTATTAAGAAACTGGGAGGGTGTGGCTTTTACAGAGGGAAAATGGCCAATGTTCATATCCAGGGCCCTTGGCCGGAGGCAGGCCGTCTGAAACCTCAAATTCTGAATGGACAGATTTCTCCCAGATCAAAATGCCACCACTGAGAACCCTGGCTGTTCATGGAGTGCCAAAAGCCTCCTCTAAATGGATATTACAAAAAGTGGTGAAGTGATCTTTATTTCAGAGGAATAAGTTCTCTTTGCATGCAGGGGCATGGTCCTGAGACTGGGCTTCGGCTCAAAATTACAAACCTAATAAGTTTTCTCCCAGACCAAAGATGCCAGCAGTTAGAAGCCTGGCTACTTTGAGACCAACACTACCTCCAAACTGGTATTAAGAAACTTGGAGGGTATGGTTTTTTCAGAGGGAAAATTTCCAGTGATCGTAGCTAGGCAATTGGGCCAGAGACTGCTGCCTGACACCTATATTCGAAGGGGATCATGATTGCTCCCAGACTAAAGATGGAACCTCTTGGAACCTTGGCTGCTTTTGAAGAGACTGCATCTTCCTCCTAATGGTATTAAGAAACTGGGAGGGTGTGGCTTACAGAGGGAAATGGCCAATGTTCATATCCAGGGCCCTTGTCCTGAGACTGGGCTGTCTGAAACTCAAATTCCTAAGGAATCCAGATTTCTCCCAGACTAAAAATGCTACCTACTTAGAATCCTGGCTACTTCTTGAGAGACAATGCCTTCCCAAACTTGTAAAGAAACTGGGAGGCTGGCTTGTAGCTTAGAGCAAATGTCCAGTGTCTGCTTCAGGGCCCTTGACCTGAGACGGGACGTTTCACAGCTCAATTTAATGATCAGGATTTTTCCCAGGACTAAAGATGCCACCAGTTAGAACCCTGGCTACTTTTGAGAGACGGTATCTTCCTCCTAAATGGTATTAAGAAACTGGGAGAGTGTGGTTTTTTACAGTGGGAAAATGGCCAATGTTCATATCCAGGGCCTCAATGGAGACAGGCCGTCTGAAACCTCAAACTTAATGACTAGATTTTCCAGACTAAAAATGCCACCACTGAGAACCCTGGCTGTTCATGGAGTGCCAAAACCTCCTCTCTAAATGGATATTACAAAAGAGGTGAAGTGATCTTTTATTTCACAGAGAAATAGGTCGTCATTGCATGCATGGGCATGGTCCTGAGACTGGGCTTGCCTACAAAATTCCAAACTAATGTTTTCTCCAGACTAAAGATGCCAGCAGTTAGAATCCTGGCTACTTTTGGAGAGACAAACCACTACCTCCAAACTGGTATTAAAAACTGAGGGTATGGTTTTTCAGAGGGAAAATTGCCCATGTTCATAGCCAGGCAATGGGCCTGAGACTGGGCATCTGAAACCTCAGATTCCGGGAAGCAATCAGAATTTCTCCCAAACTAAAACATGCCAACGTATATAAACCTGGCTACTTTGGAAGAGCCTGTATCTTCCTCCAAATGGTATTAAGAAACTGGGAGGGTGTGGCTTTTTACAGACGGAAAATTGCCAATGTTCATATCCAGGGCCCTTGGCCTGAGACTGGGCGCCTGAAACCTCAAATTCCGAAGGAATCAGGATTTCTCCCAGACTAAAAATGCCACCACTTAGAATACTGGCTACTTCTGGAGAGACAATGTCTTCCTCCAAACTTGTGTTAAGAAACTGGGAGGGCGGGTTTGTTTTCAGGGGGAAAATGTCCAGTGTTCGTGTCCAGGGCCCTTGGCCTGAGACGGGACGTTTCACAGCTCAAATTCGAATGGATCAGGATTTCTCCCAGACTAAAGATGCCACCACAGAGAACCCTGGCTACTTTTGGAGAGACTTTATCTTCCTCCTAAATGGTATTAAGAAACTGGGAGGGTGTGGGTTTTTGTTAGAGGGAAATGGCCAATGTTCATATCCAGGGCCCTTGGTCGAGACAGGCTGTCTGAAACCTCAAATTCAATGGATCAGGATTTCTCCCAGACTAAAATGCCACCACTGAGAACCCTGGCTGTTTATGTAGAGCCAAAAGCCTCCTATAACCGATATTACAAAAAGTGGTGAAGTGATCTTTATTTCACAGGAATAAGCCTTCTTGCATGCAGGCATGGTCCTGAGACTGGGCTTCGCCTGCTAAAATTCCAAACCTAATGTTTTCTCCCAGACTAAAGATGCCAGCAGTTAGAAGCCTGGCTACTTTTGCAGAGACCAACACTACCTCCAAACTGGTATTAAGAAACTTGGAGGGTATGGTTTTTTAAGACTGAAAATGTCCAGTGTTCTTAGCTAGGGCACTGGACTGAGACTGGGCGTCTGACACCTGTAATTCGGGATCATGATTGTTCCCAGACTAAAGATGCAACCTCTGGAACCTTGGCAGCTTTTGAAGAGACTGTATCTTCCTCTTAAATGGTATTAAGAAACTTGAGGGTATGGTTTTTTACAGAGGGAAAATGGCCAATGTTCATATCCAGGGCCCTAGTCCTGAGACTGGGCGCTGAAACCTCAAATTCAAGGAGTCAGATTTCTCCCAGACTAAAAATGCCACCACTTAGAATCCTGGCTACTTCTGAAAGACAATGTCTTCCGCCAAACTTGTATTAAGAAACTGGGAGGGTGTGTTTGTTTTCAGAGTAAATGTCCAGTGTTTGTTTCAGGGCCCTTGACCTGAGACGGGACGTCACAGCTCAAATTTCGAATGGATCAGGATTTCTCCCAGACTAAAGATGCCACCACTGAGAACCCTGGCTACTTTTGGAGAGACGGAATCTTCCTCCTAAATGGTATTAAGAAACTGGGAGGGTGTGGTTTTTTACAGATGGAAAATAGCCAATGTTCATATCCAGGCCCTTGGCCTGAGACTGGGCGTCTGAAACCGCAAATTCGAATGATCAGGATTTCTCCAGACTAAAAATGCCACCACTTAGAATCCTGGCTACTTCTTGGAGAGACAAGGTCTTCCTCCAAACTTGTATTAAGAAACTGGGAGGGTGTGGGTTTTTTCAGAGGAAAATGTCCAGTGATCGTGTCCAGGGCAATGGGCCTGAGACTGGGCGTCCTGACAGCCAAAATTCGAACGGATCAGGATTCTCCCAGACTAAAGATGCCACCACTGAGAACCCTGGCTACTTTCAGAGAGACAGTATCTTCCTCCTAAATGGTAGTAAGAAACTGGGAGGTTGTGTTTTATTTACAGAGGGAAAATGGCCAATGTTCATATCCAGGGCGCTTGGCAGGAGACAGGGCGTCCAAACCTCGAATTCGAAGCAATCAGTATTTCTCCCAGACTAAAAATGCCACCACTTAGAATCCTGGCTACTTGAGAGACAATGTCTTCCTCCAAACTTGTATTAAGAAACTGGGGGGCGGGTTTGTTTTCAGAGTAAAATGTCCAGTGTCTGCTTCCAGGGCCCTTTGACCTGAGACGGACGTTTTCAGCTCAAATTTCAATGGATCAGGATTTCTCCCAGACTAAAGATGCCACCACAGAGAACCCTGGCTACTTTTGGAGAGACAATGTCTTCCTCCTCTAAATGGTATTAAGAAACTGGGAGGGTGTGGCTTTTTACAGAGGGAAAATGGCCAATGTTCATATCCAGGGCCCTTGGTCGAGACAGGCTGTCTGAAACCTCAAATTCGAATGGATCAGGATTTCTCCCAGACTAAAAATGCCACCACTGAGAACCCTGGCTGTTCATGGAGAGCCAAAACCTCCTCTAAATGGATATTACAAAAGTGGTGAAGTGATCTTTATTTCACAGAGGAATAAGCCCTTCTTGCATGCAGGGGCATGGTCCTGAGACTGGGCTCACCTGCTAAAATTACAAACCTAATGTTTTCTCCCACACTAAAGATGCCAGCACTTAGAAGCCTGGCTACTTTTGAGAGACCAACACTACCTCCAAACTGGTATTAAGAAACTTGGAGGGTATGGTTTTTCAGAGGGAAAATGTCCAGTGTTCGTAGCCAGGGCACTGGGCTGAGACTGGGCGTCCTGACACCTAAAATTGAAGGGATCAAGATTGCTCCCAGACTAAAGATGGAACCACTTGGAACCTTGGCAGCTTTTGAAGAGACTGTATCTTCCTCCTAAATGGTATTAAGATACTGGGAGGGTGTGGTTTTTACAGAGGAAAATGGCCAATGTTCATATCCAGGGCCCTTGTCCTGAGACTGGGCGCTGAAACCTCAAATTCGGCTAATCAGGATTTCTCCCAGACTAAAAATGCCACCACTTAGAATCCTGGCTACTTCTGGAGAGACAATGTCTTCCTCAAAACTTGTATTAAGAAACTGGGAGGGCGGGTTTGTTTTCAGAGTAAAATGTCCAGTGTCTGCTTCAGGCCCTTGACCTGAGACGGGACGTTTCACAGCTCAAATTTCGAATGGAACAGGATTTTTCCAGACTAAAGATGCCACCAGTTAGAACCCTGGCTACTTTTGGAGAGACGGTATCTTCCTCCTAAATGGTATTAAGAAACTGGGAGAGTGTGGTTTTTACAGTGGGAAAATGGCCAATGTTCATATCCAGGGCCCTGGGCCGAGACAGGCCCGAAACCTCAAATTCCGAATGGATCAGGATTTCTCCCAGACTAAAAATGCCATCACTGAGAACCCTGGCTGTTCATGGAGTGCCAAAACCTCCACTATATGGATATTACAAAAGAGGTGAAGTGATCTTTATTTCACAGAGAAATAAACCTTCATTGCATGCATGGGCATGGTCCTGAGACTGGGCTTCGCCTGCTAAAATTACAAACCTAATGTTTTCTCCAGACTAAAGATGCCAGCAGTTAGAATCCTGGCTACTTTTGGAGAGACAAACACTACCTCCAAACTGGTATTAAAAACTGGGAGGGTATGGTTTTTTTAGAGGGAAAATTGCCCATGTTCGTAGCCAGGGCAATGGGCCTGAGACTGGGCATCTGAAACCTCAGATTCAAGCAATCAGAATTTCTCCCAAACTAAACATGCCACCATATATAAACCTGGCTACTTTTGGAGAGACAATATCTTCCTCCAAACTTGTATTAAGAAACTGGGAGGGTGTGGTTTTTTTCAGAGGAAAATATCCAGTGTTCTTGTTGAGGGCAATGGGCCTGAAACTGGGCGCCTGAAACCTCAAATTCAAGGGATGAGGATTTCTCCCAGACTAAAGATGCCACCACTGAGAACCCTGGCTACTTTTGGAGAGCCTGTATCTTCCTCCTAAATGGTATTAAGAAACTGGGAGGGTGTGGTTTTACAGATGGAAAATTGCCAATGTTCATATCCAGGGCCCTTGGCTGAGACTTGGCGTCTGAAACCTCAAATTCGAAGGAATCAGGATTTCTCCCAGACTAAAAATGCCACCACTTAGAATACTGGCTACTTCTGGAGAGACAATGTCTTCCTCCAAACTTAGTTAAGAAACTGGGAGGGTGTGGTTTTTTTCAGAGGAAAATGTCCAGTGTTCGTGTCCAGGGCCCTTGGCCTGAGACGGGAGGTTTCACAGCTCAAATTCGAATGGATCAGGATTTCTCCCAGACTAAAGATGCCAGCAGTTAGAACCCTGGCTACTTTTGGAGAGACGGTATCTTCCTCCTAAATGGTATTAAGAAACTGGGAGAGTGTGGTTTTTACAGTGGGAAAATGGCCAATGTTCATATCCAGGGCCCTTGGCCGGAGACAGGCCAGTCTGAAACCTCAAATTCCGGAATGGACTGTGATTTCTCCCAGACTAAAATGCCACCACTGAGAACCCTGGCTGTTCATGGAGTGCCAAAAGCCTCCTCTAAATGGATATTACAAAAGTGGTGAAGTGATCTTTATTTCACGGAGAAATAGGCTCCTTCATTGCATGCATGGGCATGGTCCTGAGACTGGGCTTCGCCTGCTAAAATTACAAACCTAATGTTTTCTCCCAGACTAAAGATGCCAGCAGTTAGAATCCTGGCTACTTTTGGAGAGACCAACACTACCTCCAAACTGGTATTAAAAACTGGGAGGGTATGGTTTTTTCAGAGGGAAAATTGCCCATGTTCGTAGCCAGGCATCAGATTCTCCCAACTAAAATGCCCCTATAAACCTGGCTACTTTGAGAGCTTATCTTCCTCCAAATGGTATTAAGAAACTGGGGGGTGTGGTTTTTAGAGGAAAATGTCCAGTTGTGTTAGGGCTGGCCTGAACTGGGCGCCTGAACCTCAAATTCAAGGATAGGATTTCTCCCAGACTAAAGATGCCACCATGAGAACCCTGGCTACTTTTGGAGAGCCTGTATCTTCCTCCTAAATGGTATTAAGAAACTGGGAGGCGTGGTTTTTATAGATGGAAATGGCCAATGTTCATATCCAGGGCCCTGGCCGAGACAGGCGCTGAAACCTCAAATTGAATGGATCAGGTTTCTCCCAGACTAAAAATGCCACCACTAGAACCTTGTTCATGTCCAAAGCCTCTCAAATTAAAATGGTGAAGTGTTTTTCAAGGAAATGCCTGTCTGATGCAGGGCTGGCCTGAGACGGGTTCCACAGCTAAATTCCAAGACTAGATTCCCAGAGCTAAAGTATGCTTGAGGACACCGGCTACTTTTGAGAACTGTATCTCCTCAAAACTGGATATTAAAGGGAGTTGGTTTTTCAGAGGGAAAATGGCCATGTTCATCAGGCCTGGCCGAGACGGCTCTGAAACCTCAAATTCCAAGGATAGATTTCTCCAGACTAAAATGCCACCACTAGAACCCTGTCTTTCTGAAGGCAAAGCCCTTAATGATATTAAAAATGAGTGAGTATCTTTATCACAGGGAAATGGCTCATGTCATCCAGGGCATGGCGAGACTGGTCTCGTAAAATCCAAATTCCAATGGTTTCTCCCAGACTAAATGCCACATTAGAATCCTGGCTACTTGGAAGACAACAATGCCTCAAACTGGTATTAAAAACTGGAGGGTAGGTTTTTCAGAGAAAATGCCATGTCGTAGCCAGGGCAATGGGCCTGAGACTGGGTCTGAAACCTCATGATTCAAGGATCAGGATTTCTCCCAACTAAAATGCCACCACTAGAACCTGGCTACTTTTGGAGAGACAATATCTTCCTCCTAAATGGTATTAAGAAACTGGAGGGTGTGGTTTTTTCAGAGGAAAATGCCAGTTCTGTATCAGGCATGGCTGAAACTGGGCGTCCTGAAACCTCAAGATCGCAGGATTTCTCCCAGACTAAAGATGCCACCATTAGAACCCTGCTACTTTTGGAGAGCGTATCTTCCTCCTAAATGGTTTTAAAGAAACTGGGAGGGTGTGGTTTTTACAGAGGAAAATTGCCAATGATCATAGCCAGGGCATTGGCTGAGACTGGGCTCGACACCTAAACCGAAGGATCAGATTCTCCCAGACTAAAGATAACCCTTGACCTTGGCTAGCTTCTGAAGAGACTGTATCCTCCTCCAAATGGTATTAAGAAACTGGGAGGGTGTGGTTTTTCAGAGGAAAATGGCCAATATTCATATCCAGGGCCCTTGTCCTGAGACTGGGCGTCTAACCTCAAATTCAAGGATCAGGATTTCTCCCAGACTAAAATGCCACCAGTTAGAATCCTGGCTACTTTTGGACAGACCTGTATCTTCCTCCTAAATGGTATTAAGAAACTGGGAGGGTGTGGTTTTACAGATGGAAAATGGCCAATGTTCATATCCAGGGCCCTGGGCGGAGACAGGCCGTCTGAAACCTCAAATTCGAATGGATCAGGATTTCTCCCAGACTAAAAATGCCACCACTGAGAACCCTGGCTGTTCATGGAGTGCCAAAAGCCTCCTCTAAATGGATATTACAAAAGGGTGAAGTGATCTTATTTCACAGAGAAATAGGCTCCTTCATTGCATGCAGGGGCATGGTCCTGAGACTGGGCTTCGCCTGCTAAAATTACAAACCTAATGTTTTCTCCCAGACTAAAGATTCCAGCAGTTAAATCCTGGCTACTTTGGAGAGACAACACTACCTCCAAACTGGTATTAAGAAACTTGAGGGTATGGTTTTTTCAGAGGAAAATTGCCCATGTTCGTAGCCAGGGCAATGGGCCGGGAGACTGGGCATCTGAAACCTCAGATTCAAGCAATCAGAAATTATCCCAAACTAAAAATGCCACCGTATATAACCCTGACTACTTTTGGAGAGACAATATCTTCTCCAAACTTGTATTAAGAAACTGGGAGGGTGTGTTTTTACAGAGGAAAATGGCCAATGTTCATATCCAGGGCGATTGGCCGGAGACAGGCTGTCTGAAACCTCAAATTCGAAGGAATCAGGATTTCTCCCAGACTAAAAATGCCACCACTTAGAACCTGGCTACTTCTTGAGACAATGTCTTCCTCCAAACTTGTATTAAACTGGGAGGGTGTGTGGTTTTTTCAGAGGAAAATGTCCAGTGTTCCTTTCCAGGGCAATGGGCCTGAGACGGGGATGTGACAGCTAAAATTCGAACGGATCAGGATTTCTCCCAGACTAAAGATGCCACCACTGAGAACCCTGGCTACTTTTGGAGAGACAGTATCTTCCTCCTAAATGGTATTAAGAAACTGGGAGAGTGGTTTTTACAGATGGAAAATGGCCAATGTTCATATCCAGGCCCCTGGCCGAGACAGGCCGTCTAAAACCTCAAATTCGAATGGATCAGGATTTCTCCAGACTAAAAATGCCACCACTTAGAATACTGGCTACTTCTGGAGACAATGTCTTCCTCAAAACTTGTGTTAAGAAACTGGGAGGTGTGGTTTTTTTCAGAGGAAAATGTCCAGTGTTCGTGTCCAGGGCCCTTGGCCTGAGACGGGAGGTTTCACAGCTCAAATTCGAATGGATCAGGATTTCTCCCAGACTAAAGATGCCACCATTGAGAACCCTGGCTACTTTTGGAGAGACTTTATCTTCCTCCTAAATGGTATTAAGAAACTGGGAGGGTATGGCTTTTTACAGAGGGTAAATGGCCAATGTTCATATCCAGGGCCCTTGGCCGGAGACAGGCCGTCTGAAACCTCAAATTCCGAATGGATCAGGATTTCTCCCAGACTAAAAATGCCACCACTGAGAACCCTGGCTGTTCATGGAGAGCCAAAAAGCCTCCTCTAAATCGATATTACAAAGTGGTGAAGTGATCTTTATGTCACAGAGGAATAAGCCCTTCTTTGCATGCAGGGGCATGGTCCTGAGACTGGGCTTCGGCTAAAATTACAAACCTAATGTTTCCTCCCAGACTAAAGATGCCAGCAGTTAGAATCCTGGCTACTGTTGGAGAGACCAACACTACCTCCAAACTGGTATTAAAAAACTGGGAGGGTATGGTTTTTTTCAGAGGGAAAATTGCCCATGTTCGTAGCCAGGGCAATGGGCCTGAGACTGGGCATCTGAAACCTCAGATTCCGAAGCAATCAGAATTTCTCCCAAACTAAACATGCCACCGTATATAAACCTGGCTACTTTTGGAGAGACAATATCTTCCTCCAAACTGGTATTAAGAAACTGGGAGGGTGTGGTTTTTTTCAGAGGAAAATATCCAGTGTTCGTGTTTAGGTCAATGGGCCTGAAACTGGGCGTCTGAAACCTCAAATTCCGAAGGGATCAGGATTTCTCCCAGACTAAAGATGCCACCAGTTATAACCCTGGCTACTTTTGGAGAGACGGTATCTTCCTCCTAAATGGTATTAAGAAACTGGGAGGGTGTGGTTTTTTACAGAGGGAAAATGGCCAATGTTCATATCCAGGGCGCTTGGCATGAGACTGGGCGTCCGAAACCTCAAATTCCGAAGCAATCAGGATTTCTCCCAGACTAAAAATGCCACCACTGAGAACCCTGGCTGTTCATGGAGTGCCAAAAGCCTCCTCTAAATGAGGATTACAAAAGTGGTGAAGTGATCTTTATTTCACAGAGAAATAGGCCCTTCTTTGCATGCAGGGGCATGGTCCTGAGACTGGGCATCGGCCTGCTAAAATTCCAAACCTAATGTTTTCTCCCAGACTAAAGATGCCAGCAGTTAGAAGCCTGGCTACTTTTGGAGAGACCAACACTACCTCCAAACTGGTATTAAGAAACTTGGAGGGTATGGTTTTTTTCAGAGGGAAAATGTCCAGTGATCGTAGCCAGGGCAATTGGGCTGAGACTGGGCGTCTGACACCTATAATTCGGAAGGGATCCTGATTGCTCCCAGACTAAAGATAAAACCTCTTGGACCCTTGGCTGCTTCTGAAGAGACTGTATCCTCCTCCAAAATGGTATTAAGAAACTGGGAGGGTGTGGTTTTTTACAGAGGGAAAATGGCCAATATTCATATCCAGGGCCCTTGTCCTGAGACTGGGCGTCTGAAACCTCAAATTCCGAAGGAATCAGGATTTCTCCCAGACTAAAAATGCCACCAGTTAGAATCCTGGCTACTTTTGGACAGCCTGTATCTTCCTCCTAAATGGTATTAAGAAACTGGGAGGGTGTGGTTTTTTACAGATGGAAAATGGCCAATGTTCATATCCAGGGCCCTGGGCCGGAGACAGGCCGTCTGAAACCTCAAATTCCGAATGGATCAGGATTTCTCCCAGACTAAAAATGCCACCACTGAGAACCCTGGCTGTTCATGGAGTGCCAAAAGCCTCCTCTAAATGGATATTACAAAAGAGGTGAAGTGATCTTTATTTCACAGAGAAATAGGCCCTTCATTGCATGCAGGGGCATGGTCCTGAGACTGGGCTTCGGCCTGCTAAAATTACAAACCTAATGTTTTCTCCCAGACTAAAGATGCCAGCAGTTAAAATCCTGGCTACTTTTGGAGAGACAAACACTACCTCCAAACTGGTATTAAGAAACTTGGAGGGTATGGTTTTTTTTCAGAGGGAAAATTGCCCATGTTCGCAGCCAGGGCAATGGGCCGGAGACTGGGCATCTGAAACCTCAGATTCCGAAGCAATCAGAAATTATCCCAAACTAAAATGCCACCGTATATAACCCTGACTACTTTTGGAGAGACAATATCTTCGTCCAAACTTGTATTAAGAAACTGGGGGTGTGTTTTTTACAGAGGGAAAATGGCCAATGTTCATATCCAGGGCGATTGGCCGGAGACAGGCTGTCTGAAACCTCAAATTCAAGGAATCAGGATTTCTCCGAGACTAAAAATGCCACCACTTAGAATCCTGACTACTTCTGAGAGACAATGTCTTCCTCCAAACTTGTATTAAGAAACTGGGAGGGTGTGGTTTTTTTCAGAGGAAAATGTCCAGTGATCGTGTCCAGGGCAATGGGGCCGGAGACTGGGCGTCTGACAGCTAAAATTCTGATTGGATCAGGATTTCTCCCGGACTAAAGATGCCACCACTGAGAACCCTGGCTACTTTCAGAGAGACAGTATCTTCCTCCTAAATGGTATTAAGAAACTGGGGGTTGTGTTTTTTTACAGAGAGAAATGGCCAATGT
>JAREIS010003097.1:0-14489 GCA_030060385.1 Muscicapa striata striata | reverse complement strand
TGCCCTGAAAGATGGGTTCAGTCTCTGCACATGCAGACAGCACAGCCTCACTGGGTCTGTGCTGCAGCTCTCAGCCCAACACTAAAGCCTCCTTCCCTTCCCTGCAGTTCACAGCAGCTGCCCCAGAAACCCTTCCAGCTCTCCTGTGCACTGTGTGCCTCTTACCTTGATGTCAGCTGCAGGGCTGGGGAGAGCTGAGGGCAAATCCTGCAGTGCAGGGCTGGGGTTTGTGAAGGGTGTATCACCTGTCTGCATTTATACTTGCTCAGAAGTCTTGTGCAACACCCCAGGTGACAGCATGAAAAGTGATCGAAACCCCTCAAAAGCCAGATCAGTCTCAGCAGTTCAAACACATCAAAGCTCATTTTGACACAGGGGCTGTGGAAGTTTACCTGCTTGTGGCAATTTGTATTCTTGGTCTCCTTGGAAGCTCTTAAAATGACCAAAGACTTTCTGTGGAAGATATCCAGATCAGAATATCCAGGTCACAGAGATGGCATTGAAGTACCAGTTTTTGAAAAAAATAACAATCCCTTTCTCCTTAGCATCATAGAATCATTATGTTTGAAAAGGCCTCCAAGATCAAGTCCAACCTTCACCCAAATGCCACCATGGCCATTAATCTGTATTGCAAATATCACTTCTACTTCCCTCTCCTGTCTTCATAACCAGCATGGGACAAAAGCTCCCTGTTTTCCATCCTGGTGTGAGCAGACTCTTGAAGTAGAGACCCCTCAACTTTTCTTCCAGGTTAAATGCTTCAAGGAGTTGATATACTCTCCTCGGCTTTTCACAGGCACAGCTACCCCTGCACCAGAGAGGAGTGCAATCCTACAAAACAGCAAACATATGGCTCAAGAAACTATATGGGTGGCAATGTTTAAGGAAATTTGCATTTGCTCTTGCCAAGGTTTGGCTTGGGGTGTATTTAATCCAAGACATCCAAACAAACACGGACATGTCATGTTCAAAAATCTAGCAAAGCATTCTAGAAATTGTTCAGTATTAAGAGAATGAAGTAAAGGTGGAGAAGAACTTTAAGCCTTCAGTAGGGGGAATTACATGTGACAAGAGAGCAAGTGAGAGCCTGTAGAGGAATGGGAAGTCTGACCTTGGGGAAATGGAGTTCATAAATATCCAACAAGTAAAGTCAAGGTTGTTGTACACATGACTTGATGATGACAGTTTTTCATTGAAATTGAACAATGGATGCAATTAGGCAGAAAGTGACACAGGCTTTAAAATCCTCCTTAGAATTACTAACAGAAAGATTTATCTTGGAAGGGACTTTCCTAGTCCAAAATCTTATTTACAACAGAGCTACCTCCAAAGGTCACCAGGTTACTCATGGCCATCTTCAAGAGATTTGCAAAGAGTTGCAATGGTGGAGATTCTCCAGGGCCTCTGGCCTTTCTTCCAGTGCTGAAAAACACTTAGAGCTATGGCTTTTTTCCTTATTTTCAGTCAGAGCTTCCTTGTTTCCAGATAAGACTGTTTCCAGATGTTCTTTTGCTGTGCCCCTCTGAGAAGCCATATCATTGTCACTTGCATAGCTGAGAAAAATTTTCATGATAAGATCAGAAAATTTTAAATCACCAGAGAGATTGGGTGGTATCCACACTCAAGGGTTTTCAAGACCTGACTGGATAAATCATCAGCAAATTTAATTCATACATAATAACTACATCACAGGTGTTTGTCCCTACGTTAAGCAGCTGACCGGATCCAATGGCAACCAAAGGTCACTTCCAACTTCAATTATTCACCAAACCAAAAATCTTCCTGGCTCCCTGGATCATTCAAACTCATCATGTAAGGACCAAGACAGGCAAATCCCAGTATTTTCTGAGCCATTTTGCTCCTGAGGAATCTTGCTATAAAGAAAGATGATCAATGTCCATCTCTTCTATTCAGCCTTGTCAGAGCAATGCTGTCCTGATGGGGATTTCTGTGCACTGGCATTGACTCAGTGGGTCTAATGAGCTCCTTTGCACTGTCCTTGCACTCAGCAATTAATGTGTCCCTGCAATTTGTCTCTCCCCAGTTTAGTGTTTGAGGCTTTCTTGGTGAAGTTGGGGTTTTTTGGAGGGAAATTTTTCAGGATGTGGTTCCTCTGCTTTCGAGAGAGTAGAAGTAGAATCACGTGGAACCAAAAGTGGAAGAAAGAGAGAACTGAGAGAGCATCTGTGGATCTGTAGGATTTCAACACACAAGATGCTCTTCTGAGAAAGCTTGTGATAACTCCTACAAACAGCTGATCAACATTGAAAGTGAAAGGCAAGAATAGTAAAGATACACAGGAGTGATTCTTCTGGGGGAAAAGGGTTCCAGGGTTTCTTTCTGACCAAGTCACTTTTCAAGTGCCGTGTGTTGGGACAGCTCAGGATGAGCGGAGTTCAGCCCCAGGAACTCCTGCTCAGCTGCTGAGCCCAGGCTGCAGGGGCTCTGTCGAGGCTGCTTTTCCCAGTGCCACTGCCCAGGCTGCAGGGACAGCCCTGCTGGGGTTGGCTGTGTGGCCCAGGGACAGGCACACATGTGTGCACAGAAAGGACACGGCCACGGCCACCTGCACGGAGTGCCACGCACCAGGGGCTGCCCCCAGCCACCCCACAGCTGACACCAGCACTCCCACAGAATGGCATGGAAGAGAGACAGCCCTGTCTCCTTCCTCCTCTGCAGATCATCCTCATGGAAGCCCTCTTGTGAAGACCTGCACACCCTCACTGCACAGCCACGAGCTACTCCACTGGTGCTTCCAGCAGGACTGAGAGCCCTCAGCCTGCCCAGTGTCATACCTGGCTCTGGGCTCTCTGACCAGAGAACACTTTGGTGTCTCCTACTCCCTGGCTAGTGCAGCTTGGTGCTTGCAGCCAGCCCCCCCCCCCACCACACACTGTTCTCACTGTGTTCTGGCACTCGTGGGTGCCTGGAATCCCAGCACGAGTCTCCTGCCTGTCTAAAATCCCTGTCTGTATCAATGCCCTTCTTGCTGGCAAGCTCAAACCTTGCTGGCAAATCACACCACTGTGATTCCTTTTGAATTGAAAAGTTCTTTGTAAGGCAAACTTCATAGAGAGAATGCTGTCATATGTAAAATATTATAAGCTTGTCTTCCCACACTTTAAAATTTCCAAGTGCTGGAAGCTTGCAGGCACAAAGAGCAAGATGTGCCTTAATACGGCAGAAGGAGATGCCTTTAGAGCTGGGGACTTAAGAAAGGCACCCTTACCACAGGAGTCATTGCTGCAGAGATTATGGGATGCTGTGTTCTGAAACTCTGCAGTCGCTGGAGCATTCAAAGCATGTGATCAAGTCATAAGACTCAACACTCCAAAAGTTTTTCTTCAGTGCTCCCTGTAGATTGCTCACCAAGTCCAGCAGTTTTCTGGAGAAGCACCACTGGAAATGGCCATCCTGAGTGTTCCACAGTCTCAGATCCCAGGAATCACAGAGGCTGAGTTCTCAAGAACACACCAAATGTGCTGTCACTTGTGTGGTCACAGAAGAAATTTTTTGCTATAAGACCTTTGTGTCAATATAAATTTGGATCCTGTAACCATGAGATCTTTTAGTGCACTGCAAAGAGCTATTGTGGATGAGAGCAAAGTTTGGAATCAGGGAGAATATTTGAGGTAGGACATAATTTGTGCCCATGTAGTGAAGAAAAGAAAGGAGGATCAGGAAGTGAGGAGAACCAAGATCCATGGATCAAAGATTTCAAAGCAAAAAAAAAAAAAATCTGGAGCAGGACAATCTCTGTTTTTTTGTTCCACAGACAGAAACATAAACAGTTGATACAAGAAAAATATTAAAAAGAAATATTATCTGAAGCATTTACTTCAGCCTGACCTGGGGAAATGCTTGGAGTCATATTTAGCACAAGATTGCAGCATGCCAAGTGTGAAACACCATCTCTAAACAGATTCAAGTGTTTAGTTGCAAAACTGACAGTATAAAACACCATTACAATATTCGGTATTTAGCACAAAATAAATATCTGCAAAAATCTATGGTGTTCTTTTGCCTTTCTTCTGCTTTAAAATTCTGACTTTGAAGATGGTTTTACACCTTACCAGTCAGTCTCTACTCACCCCCAGTTTCTGGGCTCTCCACTGTGATCTTCTGCTGGTTCTGAGATAACAGTATTGCTGCTCTTGATTATCATCTACAACAGTACCATCTCCATCTATTACTATTCATAAACATACACATGATTACATAAGTCACAGAATCAGAGAATGGTTTGGCCTGCAAGGGACCCTAAAGAACCCTTTGAGGCAAGGAGCATCCACACTTCAGAGAGCTGAACATGAGCCAGCTGTGCCCAGGTGGCCAAGAAGGCCAATGGCACCTGGCCTGGATCAGCAATGGTGTGGCCAGCAGGAGCAGGGCAGGAACTGTCCCCTTGTACTCAGCATTGGTGAGGCCACACCTGGAATCCTGTGTTCATTTTGGGTCCCTCACTGCAAGGAAGACATTGAGGTGCTGGAGCATGTCCAGAGAAGGGCAACAGAGCTGGTGAAGGGTCTGGAGCACAGGTGTGATGAGGAAGAGCTGAGGGAGCTGGGGATGTTTATCCTGGAGAAAAGGAGGCTCAGAGGGACCTTATCACTCTCTACAGCTCCAAGATAGGAACAAGTAGCCAGGTGGGTTGATCCGTTCTGCAGTCAACCAGTGATGGGACAAGGGAAAAAACTCTGAATTTGTGTATGGAGAGGTTCAGGCTGGTGATTAAGAAAAACATCTTCTCTGAAAGGGTAGTTAAGTTATGGAATGGGCAACCCAGGGAAGTGGTTCATCCCTGAAAGTGTTCAAAACACAAGGAGAAGTGACATTTGCAATATGTACTACTGAGCAAGGTGGTAAGCAGCCAAAGGTTGGACTTGATCTTGGAGGCCTTTTCAAACATAACAATTCATCATTTTAAGGAGAAAAGAGATTTTTTTTTTCCAAAAGCTGCTGGTTCAGTGCCATTTATGTGACTTGGATATCTTCCACAGAAAGTCCTTGGTCATTTTAAGAGCTTCCAAGGAGACCAAGAATACAAATTGCCACAAGCAGGTAAACTTCCACAGCCCCTGTGTCAAAATGAGCTTTGATGTGTTTGAACTGCTGAGACTGATCTGGCTTTTGAGGAGTTTCGATCACTTTTCATGCTGTCACCTGGGGTGTTGCACAAGACTTCTGAGCAAGTATAAATGCAGACAGGTGATACACCCTTCACAAACCCCAGCCCTGCACTGCAGGATTTGCCCTCAGCTCTCCCCAGCCCTGCAGCTGACATCAAGGTAAGAGGCACACAGTGCACAGGAGAGCTGGAAGGGTTTCTGGGGCAGCTGCTGTGAACTGCAGGGAAGGGAAGGAGGCTTTAGTGTTGGGCTGAGAGCTGCAGCACAGACCCAGTGAGGCTGTGCTGTCTGCATGTGCAGAGACTGAACCCATCTTTCAGGGCATGAGGAGATGGCTGCTGCAGGGCAAACCAGCCCAAAAAGGGAGAGGGTGGAGGGGGCCAGTGATACAGAGTTGTGAGTGGTGAATGTGAGAGTATTTTACACCATAAGCTTGGGTGTGCACTTAAACCAACACACGCAACCAATTTGAAATGGGTGCTTGTGGGCACATATCTCGTTTTATGTTTTCCCTCAAAACTGAAATTTCTGTGTCACCTCCTCACTCCTTTCCAGCTGCTGCTATGTTTATTCTTTGTTAAAAATGTGTTGATCTTCCCTTCTTTCTATTTTCGTCCTCCACATTCTCCATCATTTTGTGTCTGTTGTGTACAGGCTTCTTACAAGCATTGCTTGTTTTCTGTCTTTCTTTTGTGCAGGCTGTCATCCAGCTCCTATAGCAAGGATTCCAAAGATTCAGAAGTCCTACTGAGATGGGAAAAATCATCATTTATGAGCATGTCAACTTCCAGGGTCGGTCCAAAGAATTCACCACTGAGACTCCCAACCTAACAGCTGTGGGTTGGAATGATATTGTGTCGTCAGTGAAAGTCATTGGCCAGCCTTGGGTGGCTTATGAGCACGTTGACTACAAGGGTCAGTTTCTGGTACTTGAGGAGGGAGAATATGACTCTGTTGGTAAAGATATGAATGACAAGATCAGCTCTCTGCAGCTGATCACGGAAGATCTGCACAATCCCCAGATCACTCTCTATCAGCATGTTGAATATAAAGGGAGGAGCAGAATAGTAAGAGAAGCCACCGATCTGGCTGGGGGAGAAGATGATAACATCGTGTCTTCTCACAAAGTCCAGAGAGGTGTCTGGCTGCTGTGTGAAAACAGCGATGGAAGTGGACCTCGGCACCTTGCCCGAGAACACGAAGATGTTCCCAATTACAAGGGGATCGATTTCAATGACAAGCTTTCCTTCCTGCGTCCCCTGCGCCCTGGCCGTGACTCTTAGACTGCACATCCTGTGACCCTTCCTGAGGGAAGGTGCAGCCCCAGCAAGAAATCTAAGACCTTGATCTCTGCCTCTGCTTGTGTCCCTTCCTTTGTGATTTGCTGTACAAAGCCCTTGTGGTACCTTGGCCTCTGCCATTGTCTCTAAACTCTTTTCGGTTGGTGCCAATAAAGACTCTTTTGCAAGCAACAGAGGATCTGTTTTCTGGACTGCTTAGTGTAGATAAATATTACCCTTCCATGGAGAGATGTCTGTGTGCGTGTGCAGAAAATGTGTCATGCAGTCATTTTGAGACTTTTTTCATGGAGGTCTCCTGCCAGGATTTATCTCCTCTCAGTTTCACTGTTCAGTAACCATAGGCTCAGGCTTGGCTCAAGTAAAGTCTTGATGCGCATGTTGATAATTGTTGTGATCCTGGCCAAACTCTCCCATGCAGACTGTTCCCTAAAAATCAGAGGTTTGATTGAACCTCACACAATCAATCAGATGAATGGATTATGGATTTATTAGGAAAGCAACAATGGCTGTGCAAACTCAGTGTTGAGAGAGGCACATAACATCAATGAAACACCAGAGCACTCCTGCAATTTCAGCTCCTAACAGAATCAACTATCAATCATCTTACGCTTTTCTTGGTTTGGTAGCAAACTGCTCTCCTAACTGGCAAACCTAGAGTGAAATTTTGCTTGGAAGTTCAATCACTGATGAGACAGGACAAAGAAAGTCAAGAAATGAGGCAGACCTGTTGGATCTCAAATGCTTCAACCGACTAATTATTCAATGCAGTTAAATTAGTAATAATGCTGCTGTATGCAAACGGAAAGATGGCAACTTTTCTATTTGGGGAAGCAGGAAAACTTGTTTTGAGCCGTTGAAGCTACTATTTTCTCTGATTCTTTCACAATACTCAGAAAGAATTTCTTTCACAGAAAGATTTTCTTTCCCTGATAGGCAATTTTTCAGGAATTCTGAAAGAAGGCATGGACCAGGAATGAAATGGAGGGTAGCACCTGTGATGTGTCCTAGATGTGATTCTTACTCGAAATGAGTCAGGAATCCAGAAGACATTGCAAGCAGGATGTACGTGTGTTGTGGGAGGGAGGTGCATGTGTGTTTTTCCTGATAAGCTCTGAAGAAAGAGGGAGGGGAAGAGAATGTTATTTTTGCAATAGACTAGCCAATAAATCTGCTGTGAGCATGCACATCTGTAATGTGAGACAGTCAGCTGAGACCCTTCATTTAGGGCAAGATTGCTCAGGAATAATACAATAGGATTTGGCAGTCTTGATCCTGAAGTCATGAGCTTGAGTGATGCTGTGAGCCAGGAGGCTTGTAGGACCATATGACAATTCCAGTGGAAGATGACCTTTGGATGCCTTTGGTTCCAGGCTGCTGCTTTACAGGACCAGAAACCCTGGGGAATCTCCACCCTTGCAGTTGTTCAGAAATCTCTTGAAGATGGCCATGTGTAACCTGGTCATGTCTGGAGGTAGCTCTGCTGTGACGAAGGCCTTGGACTCAGGAGGTTCCTTCTACAATAAATCTTTCTGTCTGTTAATTCTAAGGAAGATTTAAAAGCCTTTGTCACTTTCTGCCTGATTTCATCCTTTGTCCAATTTCAATGAAAAAGTGCCATCATCGAGTCAAGTGTACAGTAAATTGGGGATTACTTCTTAGATATCTACAGTTCCCTCCCAGTTCAGCAGCAGGTCTTACCTGCTCTGTTGTTGGATGCAATCCCTTCCACTGAATGGTCAAAGTCCTTCTCCACCTTTTCTTCATCCTTTTACTACAGAAAAACTTACAAAAATCCTTTGCCAGAGTTTTGCACCCAACCCTTCTCCAGTTGCTTAGATTCTGTCTTAGATTTAAAAAAAAAAAAAAAAAAAAAAAAAAAAACCAAAAAAGTTTGCAATAGCAAATGCCAAGTTTCTGACACATTCCCATCCATGTCCCTCCTTGAATCTTCCCTTTTCTGTTTTGTAGGACTGTACTCCTCTCTGGAGCAGGAATAGCTGTGCCTAGGACAATCCAAGTAGAGTGCATGGACTCCTATAAAAATTTAGGCTGGAAGATACCCCCAAGGTTCTCTCCTTCAAGCTGCTGCTCATGGCAGGATGCAGAATGGGAAGATGCTGTCACATGCTGCTTATGAAGCCAGGGGAGAGCCAGCAGTGTGGAACAGGAAGGTTTGTTACTGTACTGCTGTGAAAATATTTCCTGCCAGGGGCTGAGGGAAGAGCAGATGCTGGGAAAGCAGCCATGGCTGTGTTGGTGGGTGAGAAGAAGGGAAGAGAGGCTGCAGGAAGGCACGGGGAGCTGATGGAGGCAGTGAGTGTCACCTCAGTAACACAGCTTCAGCTGGGCATGGCAGCCACAGACACACAGACACAACTGACCAAAGGGACCGTCCAGAGGCACCTTGGCAAGCTTCAGCACTGGCACCAGGGGCACCTCATGGGGCTCCAAAGGGCCAAGGGCAGCTCCTGTGTGACCAGCCCAGCCAGCAGTGCAAGGGAATCAGGGCAAACAGGAGGGGAGCACAGAGGGAGGAGAACACTGCAGTGCAGAGCTGCCCTGTGCCAGCTGTGACAATGCACAGCTCAGGGCGTGCAGCTGTCCCTGGGCAGTGATGGAGGAGGGCTGACACTCTGCACTTCCAGGTGAACTGGCACATGGCAAAACACATCCTGGAATACCTTGTCCTCTCTCCTGCCTTATCAAGGTACTACAGGTTTAAAAACAAGATGGGTTTTATCACTAGGATTGAAGAATTCAAATTAGGGAAAATATTCTCTTTCTCCTGTGATTAAGGGCAGTAGAAGATTATATCATCACTACAGTCACTGCCTTGGGATACAAGCATGTGATAGCAAGGTACAATCTGGAGGTGAGTGCTTGACTAGGATCAGCAACAATCTACTACCTGCTCTCCAAGGTTTTTTCAGTCAAGCTTGAATCCACTGTTACTGACCAGTGAAACCAGAAAGAGACACAATTTTCCAGGAGACATCCAAGAAAAAGATTTGCAACTGACTGTATGAACCATTCCCTGGATACACACAGACATCTCACCACGAAAGAGCAAAACTTATCTGTTCTAAAGATGCACAAACAGACTCACTGCTGATTGCAAAAGATTCTTTAATGGCACCAACACAAAATGGATTACAGACAATGGCAGAGGCCACAGTACCATAAGGGCATTGCAAAGCAAATTACAAAGGAAGAGGTGCTGGTTCTCTACTAACATCTTCTGTTTCACTTAGTGACAGAAACAACATGCAATGCTCCTACATTCCATAGTCCAGGACTCTGGAATGCCACCCGAGGGTGCATTAGGTTTCCCACATCTGGCATGTCTCCTAGCTTGGACTCTCTTTCCTATGATCAAGCATGATGTTTCAGGCACGTGTGGGGTGCAAGGCAGGACAGAGAAGTGCAGATCTGCAGCGCAGCAGAGAGCTCTCACATTCAGTTGTCCTGTGACACTGGGGGAAAAGGCAACACAAGCAGAGGCGGAGATGGAGGTCTCAGATTTCTTGCTGGGGCTGCATCTTTGCTCAGCACTGCAGGATTTGCAGTCTAACAGCTACAGCCAGGGCGCAGGGGACGCAGGAAGGAAAGCTTGTCATTGAAATTGATAGCATTATAATTGGGAAGGTGCTCGTGCTCTCGTGCAATGTATTGAATTCCACTTCCATCACTGTGCTCACACAGCAGCCAGGCACCTCTCTGGACCTTGTGGGAAGACATGATGTCATTGTCATGTCCTGCACCCAGGTTGGTTGCTTGTCTTATTACTCTGCTCTTGCCTTCATAATTAATATGTTCGTAGAGAGTGATCTGGGGATTGTGCAGACCTTCCGTGATCAGCTGCAGAGAGCTGATCTTGTCATTCATACCTTCACCAACAAAGTTGTGTTCTCCCTCCTCCAGTACCAGGAATCGGCCTTCGTAGTTCTTATGCTCATAAGCCACCCAAGGCTGGCCAATGACTTTCACTGACGAGATAACATCATTCCAATCTGCATCTTTTAGATCAGAAATGTTAGTGGTGAATTCCCTGGAAAGACCCTGGAAGTTGGCATGCTCATAAACGATGATTTTTCCCATCTCAGTAGGACTTCTGGACTGCAGATGCCTGGCTATAGGAGCTGGATGACAGCCTGCACAAAAGAAAGACAGAAAACAAGCAGTTCTTATAAGAAGCCTTTCTACTGCACACACAATATGATGGAGAATGTGGAGGAGAGAAGGAAAAGTAGAGCTTTTTTAGCAGTGGATAAAAAAAGCAGCAGCTGGAAAGGAGTGAGGAGGTGACACATAAATTTCAGTTTTGAGGGAAAACGTAAAACAAGATATGTGCCCACAAGCACCCATTTCAAATTGGTTGCATGTGTTGGTTTAAGTGCACACCCAAGCTTAAGGTGTAAAATACTCTCACATTCACCACTCACAACTCTGTATCACTGGCCCCCTCCACCCTCTCCCTTTTTGGGCTGGTTTGCCCTGCAGCAGCCATCTCCTCATGCCCTGAAAGATGGGTTCAGTCTCTGCACATGCAGATAGCACAGCCTCACTGGGTCTGTGCTGCAGCTCTCAGCCCAACACTAAAGCCTCCTTCCCTTCCCTGCATTTCACAGCAGCTGCCCCAGAAACCCTTCCAGCTCTCCTGTGCACTGTGTGCCTCTTACCTTGATGTCAGCTGCAGGGCTGGGGAGAGCTGAGGGCAAATCCTGCAGTGCAGGGCTGGGGTTTGTGAAGGGTGTATCACCTGTCTCCATTTATAGCTTGCTCAGAAGTGAACGTGCAGTTGTTATCTGGGACCCCTCCTGGACAGTACTTCTCAGTCCTCAGAGGAGTACTCCCAGAGCCCTGCAGGAACAAGATAAGATGACCAGTTGGATGGGACTCATTATGGGGTTTCTCTAAAAGGAAAAAACAAACATGTTTAATACATGGTAAAAATCTCTGTTTCTGCCGGAACGTAGCCACATGTACGAAGATTTTCTCTCCTTCCAGCAGCGTCTTTATTTTGAAGCAATGGCTACTTGCTTCTGATCTCCTTCTGCTGGAGATGGATTCTTGGGAGCAAAAGATTTGACCCACTTTTGGAGAATCCACTGAGGGCCTGAGGGGGATGGTCTCGCGGCGCCCGAGAAGGGTAGACCTGTTCACCGGCCGAGGACGCTGAGCGCTCGCCGGGCAGCGATGCCGCCGGCGCGCCCCGAGCCGGTAGACCTGGTCTCGCGGCGCCCGGAAGGGTAGCCTGTCACCGCCAGGACGCTGCAGCGCCCCGGCGGCAGGCGATGCCGCGCCGGCGGCCGCCCCGAGCCGAGACTGGCTCGGCGGCCGCCCGAGAAGGGTAGACCTGTTCACCCGGCGCCGAGGACGCTGCAGCGCCTCGCCGGCGGCAGGCGGATGCCGCCGCCGGCCGCCCCGGAGCCGGTAGACCTGGCTCGGCGGCCGCCCGAGAAGGGTAGACCTGTCACCCCGGCGCGAGGCGCTGCAGCGCCTCCCGGGCAGGCGGATGCCGCCGCGCCGGCCGCCCCGGAGCGGTAGACCTGGCTCCGCGGCCGCCCGAGAAGGGTAGACCTGTTCACCCCGCGCCGAGGGCGCTGCAGCGCCTCCCGGCGGCAGGCGGATGCCGCCGCGGCCGGCGCCCGAGCCGGAGACCTGGTCCCGGCGGCGCCCGGAGAAGGTAGACTGTTCACCCCGCGCCGAGGACGCCAGCGCCTCGCCGCGGAGGCGGATGCCGCGCCGCCGGCCGCCCGAGCCGGGTAGACTGGTCTCGCGGCCGCCCGGAGAAGGGTAGACCTGTTCACCCGGCGCCAGGGCGCTGCAGCGCCCCGCCGGGGCAGCGGATGCGCGCCGGCCGGCCGCCCGAGCCGTAGACTGGTCTCCGCGGCCGCCCGAGAAGGGTAGACCTGTCACCCGCGCCGAGGCGCGAGCGCTCCGCGGCGGCAGGATGCCGCCGCCGGCCGGCCCCGAGCCGTAGACTGGTCTCCGGCGGCCGCCCGGAGAAGGGTAGACCTGTTCACCCGCGCCGAGGCGCTGCAGCGCTCCCGCGGCGGCAGGCGATGCCGCCGCGCCGGCCGGAGCCGGTAGACCTGGTCCCGGCGGCCGCCCGAGAAGGGTAGGCGGATGCCGCCGGCGGCCGGCCGGCCCCGGAGCTGGTAGACCTGGTCTCGGCGCCGCCCGGAGAAGGGTAGACCTGTTCACTCCCGGGCGCGAGGGGACGCTGCAGCGCCTCCGCGCCGCGGCAGGCGGATGCCGGCGGCCGGCCGGCGGAGCTGGAGCTCGGACCTGGTCTCCGCGGCCGCCCGGAGAAGGGTAGACTCGCGGGCAGGCGATGTCCGGGCGCCGGCCGGCCTCAGAGCCGTAGACCTGGTCTCCGGCGGCCGCCCGAGAAGGGTAGACCTGTCCCCCGCGCCAGGCCGCTGCAGCGCCTCCGCGGCGCAGGCGGATGCCGCCGGCCGCCGCGCCCGGAGCCGGGTAGACCTGGCTCCGGCGGCGCCCAGGAGAAGGGTAGACCTGTTCACCCGGCGCCGAGGACGCTGCAGCGTCCCCGCCGGAGGCAGGCGATGCCGCCGGCCGGCCGCCCCGGAGCCGGAGACCTGGTCTCCGCGCCGCCCGAGAAGGGTAGACCTGTTCATCCGGCGCCGAGGGACGCCAGCGCCTCGCCGGGAGGCGGATGCGCGCAGCCGCGCCCCGGAGCCGGTAGACCTGGCCTGCGGCGCCCGGAGAAGGTGTAGACCTGTCACTCCCGGCGCCGAGGCGCTGCAGCGCCTCCGCCGGCGCGGCGATGCGCGCGGCCGCGCCCGAGCCGGTAGACTGGTCGGCCGCCCGGAGAAGGGTAGACCTGTCTACCCCGGCGCCGAGGGACGCTGCAGCGCCCCGCCGGCGGCAGGCGGATGCCGCCGGCCGCCGGCCGCCCCGGAGCCGGGTAGACCTGGTCCCGGCGGCCGCCCGGGAGAAGGGTAGACCTGTTCACCCCGGCGCCGAGGACGCTGCAGCGCCTCCGCCGGCGGCAGGCGGATGCCGCCGCCGGCCGGCCCCGGAGCCGGTAGACCTGGTCTCCGGCGGCCGCCCGAGAAGGGTAGACCTGTTCACGCGGCAGGCGGATGCCGCGGGCCGGCCGCCCGGAGCCGGTAGACCTGGTCTCCGGCGGCCGCCCGGAGAAGGGTAGACCTGTTCACCCCGGGCGCCGAGGACGCTGCAGCGCTCTCCGCCGGCGGCAGGCGATGCCGCCGGCCGGCCGGCCGGCCCCGAGCCGGTAGACCTGGTCTCCGGCGGCAGCCCCGGAGAAGGGTAGACCTGTTCACCCGGCGCCGAGGGACGCTGCAGCGCCTCCCCGCCGGCAGGGCGGATGCCGCCAGCCGGCCGGCCGCCCCGGAGCCGGCTAGACCTGGTCTCCGGCGGCCGCCCGGAGAAGGGTAGACCTGTTCACCCCGGGCGCTGAGGACGCTGCAGCGCCCCCGCCAGCGCAGGCGGATGCTCTGCTGGCCGGCCGGCCCCGAGCCGGGTAGACCTGGTCTCCGGCGGCCGCCCGGAGAAGGGTAGACCTGTTCACCCCGCCGGCCGGCCCCGAGCCGGTAGACCTGGCCCTGGGCGGCCGCCCGAGAAGGGTAGACCTGCCACCCGCGCGAGGGCGCTGCAGCGCTCCCGCCGCCGGCAGGCGGATGCCGCGCCCAGCCGCCGGCCCCGAGCCGGTAGACACCGGCGGCCGCCCGGAGAAGGGTAGGACCTGTTCACCCGCGCCAGGGCGCTGCAGCGCCTCCCGGCGCAGGCGGATGCCGCCGCCGCCGGCCCCGAGCCGGGTAGACCTGGCCCGCGGCCGCCCGAGAAGGGTAGACCTGTTCACCCGGCGCCGAGGGCGCTGCAGCGCTCCCGCCGGCGCAGGCGGATCCGCCGGCCGGCGGCCGCCCCGAGCCGGGTAGACTGGTCTCCAGGCGCCCGGAGAAGGGTAGACCTGTTCACCCCGGCGCCGAGGGCGCTGCAGCGCCTCCCGCCGGCGGCAGGCGGATGCGCCGTGCGCCGGCCGGCCCCGAGCCGGTGAGACTGGTCTCGGCGG